>CAMKVN010001590.1:0-17587 GCA_946474995.1 Funneliformis geosporum
TAAAGCTGATTGGATGGATTTTGTGACAAGATAAAAATCATGTGATCTAAAAGATAACTTTTTAGTTTATTACAATACAGTGATGCTCAAAATATTGATTGCATCATCTGAATATAAATTTTAAAATAGTAATATCTTGTGATTAAAAAAGGCATAGTATTATAAAACTTTAATTAATAAGTTTATTATACTTTATAACTTATTAATCTACTTTATTTCTTTTTTAAAAGATAAAATTATTTTTCTTTTATTATGCAGCTTTCAAAAATGGTGATACTATTATCTTTCGATACTAATGAATGAAAATTAGTATTAATACAAGATTAACAAGGATTTAGCTTTAAGATTTATAATACGAGATTAATGAAGAGTTTCTAAAGATTTATGTAATCAATATATATTTCAAGTAATTAAATATAATTTATGGGTTAAGTAATTAAGAATTTTATTAAAAGAAAAGAATTATTATAAGTGTATTTGTTTGCATATAAGTGTATTTAGTAATTATCTTATTAGTGATAAAACTAATTATTGGTTAGTCTAATGGGATCATGCTGATTTTAATAAACTGATATTTTTATTAACAGCTAAATATCAAATATATTTGCAATTATATAGACTATAAATTATACTTTTAATTAATATGCAATTTATTATCATTAATAAGTTTCTAGTAATTTAGATATTATAATACATTACATCAAATTGATTTTCATATTTAAATTTTTAACGTTATCAAACACTCCTATTTCTAACATATTTTTAAATTGATCAGTTCACATATTTACTTCTAAATTAAAAGTTAACGAATGTAATAGATTTCTTTGTATTTTTTTATTATTTAAATTATCTTTATTTAATTTATGTGATATTTTATGTTTTAACACTAAAATAAAAACAAATAATTAATTAATATTTTTTCGTATTACTGCAAAATAACAATTTATTTATTTACTTACTTTTATAAGAAGAAATAAATCCTTTTTATTCTTGATCTTTGAAAATATTATTTAAATACATATTTGTTATTACATCAGAATTGAAATCTATTAAAAATTAAAATATTATTTTTTTTTTTAAATTTATTAATTAAAAAATAAATATATATTTAAAATATAAAAACTATGAGATTTAGATTGATCCTTAGAATGAAATTTTTTTGCAAATTTATTCAACATATCATGATATTGTTGTTCAGGGTGTAATATATATGCATTAATTCTCTCAAGTGATTTATGTCGTGATTGTAATGCAATATCTTTCTTACTAATACCTAATTATTGTAATCCTTGTATCAGCATCTTCCTTCCAGAATGATTTGATATTTTTCATTCTGCTATATTAACTCCAGATAATTTTGCAATCTGATTCATAAAAGAATTTAATCTTTTATATCTGATATGTTTTTTTTAAACCATATTCCTGATTGTAATGCTAATAATAGATTAGTTTAAATAGGATATTAAATAATAATTATTATTAAATACTAACCAAATTTTTCATCATTTTCTTGTAAATAAAAATTATTATCACAATTGTTTGGTCTCATATCAAAGTATTTTTCATAATCATTAATAATTTCTTGTTGATTTGGTAATATTAGATAATCTGCTTTACCTTTATTGGATATAAACCCTTATTAGTTTGTTTTTGATCTATAAATGATAACATCATACCCACTATCATTTCTTTTTTTAAAATTAGAAGCATTTAATAAATGGTGTTCACCACCACACAATTCTAATAAGCAAACATTAAAAAGAATAGCCTTCTTAAAAAACGTAATGGTGTAAATCCATCTATATATTTATATGATAATATTTGTTGAACCTCTTCATCAGTAAATGCATCAGCACCTTTTACTTCTCCATGACCTAAATCAGTAAAAAAATTTACTTTACCACTCACTACTTTAACAAAAGAATGAAATGCTAATAAATTATATAAATCAATTTTTCAATTTTTGAATGTCTTTGCAAATATCTATTAATAGCTGTAATAGCAGCATGAATTGAGTTTACTGAATATTCTTCTCTATTATTCTTTTTCATTGATGCAATATAAGCACATAATTGTTGTTTCAATTCTTTTTTATTATAAATATTCTCTATTTTACCTTTATATTGAGAAGATTGTCGAAAATTTTCCAATTGACTTATCTAATTACTAGTAACAACTTCAGTATTTTTTACTTTTGAAAATTTGCGAAAAAATTCAACATTTTTATTCTTTTTTAAAGAAAATTTTATTTATTAAGGAAATTATTATAAAATAATAATACAATTTAAAAACTTACATTAATATTAAAAAAATTTTTATTTTTATCATGTTGCACTTTTGAAATAAGCAAGAAGAAGCAAAGCAAAAGAAAAAATAATTTTTTTTTTCAATTACGATAAATTTTACTAATATGTACAGTTACATCATATATACTAATATGTACATCAATTAAATTATTGACGCAATAACTATTATTTAATAAATTATAGTATGATTTTGTCTGACTGACGCAATAAACTAGTTATTGGTTATGGTGGATAAAATATCATATCACCCTTTTGGGGTGACCGATATTTTACCCTTCCTAACCAATAACTATTATATAAATTCTCTAAATCATAATTATATTCCCTCTCTTTAATAAAGTTCTAAAGCTATTCTTTTTATAAGAAACTTAATAATATAAATAAATAAAATAATAAATAATAAAAATAAGAAATATAATAATTATTCTTTCATTATATACTTGTTATATATTATATATATAGCAGATTTAGTCAATCTGATAGATTTAGTTAATCTGGCAAATTTTAAGAATCTACCAGTTTTGGCTGATTAAATAGATTTTAAGGATCAGTTTTGGCTGATTGAATAGATTTTGTGACAAAGTAAAAATCATAGATCTATAAGGTAGCTTTTTAAGTTATTACAATGCAATTATTTTAATTGATCTAAGAAATAAATATTAACAATCATTTGTGATTTTTTTTGTGTTTCAAAACAATCATATAACATATATAAAAGATACTTTATAGCATTTTTTATCCTTTGCAATTTTATAGAAATTTATGATTTATTTATCTATTGAAAAAAAAGTAAGAATTTATATTTTATTTGAAGAATGTTATCTCTTTTGCTATATAGTAACTATGGAAAATATTTTTTAATCAACTATAATAAAAATAAGCAATATAATGATTAAACTGATAACTTTAAAGATTAGCTTAAATTTAGACGTTTGTAACTCTTAATTGGCCAATATAAACAAAATGTTCTAAAACTAATTACAACTGATAAATATACTAATACTGCAATTCAAAAAATACTAAAAATAGAAGAATAAATTGAAATTAGTAAATATATAATTAAAAGAACATTATATAAAAATGAAATAAATGCAAGAGTTAAATGAAAAAAGCTATACCTTTAAAAAAATCATAAAATTGCACATATGAAATTTGCTAAAAAATACAAATTATAAATAGCATACTATTAGAATAAAGTTATCTAGTAGATAAGTCAAAATTCATGATTTATAAGTCAAATAGTAGAGAATATTGTTAGAAAAAACCAAATAAACCATTATATAATTATCATATTAAACTAATAGCCAAATTTGGATAGGATAATATTATGATGTAAGGATGCTTTACTTCTGGTGGGATTAATAATATATGCTAAATTTATAGATATATGAATGATGATTTATATCATTAAATTTTAAAGAAAACCCTTTTAAGAACTATTAAATATATTAAATAGCATAGAATAAATAAAGATAATATTATCTTTTAATAAGATAATAATTCTAAACACATTGCAAATCTTACTAAGCAATAGTTTGATAATAATAAAATTAAAGTTCTTAATTGACTAATATAGTTTTCTGATTTAAACCTAATAAAACACTTTTAAAATGAAATAGATCATTATCTGAGATAGCTTAAAATACCTGTTAAAATAAAGGATCATTTGTAAAATTCAGTTCAAAAAATTTGGGTTGAATTATAATTTGATATATATAAAAAGTTGGTTGATACTATGCTAACTCGTATAAATGATATAATTAAAACTAATAATAGTTATACAAAATGATAAATAATTATTTACTAGAATTTTAATGCAATTGAAACAATTTTTATTTTTTTATTTACATAAAAATTTTATAAAAATTGATCAAAAAAAAAGGATTGTGTAAATAATCAAAATCAAGTATTTAAAATTTTTTTATCATATTATTATATAATTATTTTTATAATATTGAATAGACTCATTATGATGAGTCTAATAAATAATTTTAGTAATATTACACCTTTTTAATTACAAGATAATGCTATTTTAAAATTTGTATTCAGATAATACAATATTTTTAAGCATCATTATATATACTAATTAAATTATTTTTAATATAAAAATTATAATAATAAATGATTTCTTTTAATAAATTATAATTAATATAGCTAAAAATAAAATTTTAATAAGATTGTTATAGATTAATAATAAAATTTTTTATATTATAATTACAAATTTTAATTTCTAAATAAACTTATAGTAATTTCTATTTACTGTATGATAAAAATTTATATTTATAAAAATAAGTCAGAAGGAAATTCTATAGTAAATTTACCTTTAAATCTTTATAAACTAAAGGATTTTTAGGATTATAACTTATAATATTATGATATTATGAAACAAAGGCCATAAGAGTTTGGGTTAAATGTAAACATATTAAGAAAATTTATTAATAACAATTTTTGTCAAATTTTTTTTTTTTTTTTTATATATGGAAAGATCGCTAGGAAAAGTTACAAGTATAAAGGTTTTAATTCATTCATGCTTATACTGTATACATATATAAATTTAAAGTGAAAATCACCAGATAACCCTTTTATAAACGTTTGTTCGATCTTTATATGTAAATTTCTTTGAAATTAAATAAAATTTGCTATTGAACTTCGAGTATAGATCAAACAATACATTTTTCATTGGATTTACCATTTTTAATGCATCCAAATAATGTTTACTCAACCTCCTTATAATGCTGTGACTTGATACAGTCAGACCTCTATATACCGATATTCTATATGCCGATATACTATTAAAAACTTTATATACCGATAAAATGTTATTTACCCACTATACTTGAGGTCATATAAATATCGGTATAATTTGATATAACGATATTTTTTAAAAAAAAATTCTATATAGAGTTTGATTGTATATCACCAATTTAGATGATCAACGGAATAAATGCACCTTTTTGTGTAATCAATTTTTACTCAAAATTTTTTGCATGCATAAATAAAATTACTTTGTTTACTAAATAAATTTATATGGAAATGTACATTGTTAAAGATTATTTAGATTATTTAAAACGGATTTTTTAATTGTTTTAATTATTTAAATGAGATGATCATCGTGTCCAATGCCGATTATTTTCCTTATTTTTTTTTCATTATTGTGGATCTAATTAAATAAAAATCAAAAGTTAAAAGGCAATAATGAGCGTAAAATGATAAATTTAAATAGAATCTTCAATTGAAATATAAGAATTTTCAATTGAATTACTATATATTTATTATTCTTTGGAGATCCATAAAGTTTAGTATTGGTATTTAAATTGGTAAAAACGAATTTCAACCCGAAAGGAATGGTTCAAAATGGTAAAAGTTTCTTGATACGCGTCTTGTTTGAAAATGTCCGTATCACGTATGACGAATTTAGATAATTATTTTTATGATATTTATTACTATAAATGTAATGGTTCATTTAAAATATGTACATTTATGGTTAACCAAATACCAAAAATATACATGCTGTATATATTTATATCTAATTGTGCTTTTTTATCGATGCATATATATTTAATACCTCTCATTTTTCCCGTCTTACTTGATTACTGCCGTCTCCCAAGCGGAAGTTTCATTAACGACGAAACACTTTCGGTTTTATTATTTATAATATTTTTTTTTTTCAGAACCAAGTAAATAAGAAAACATACATAAGACTTTAACGTTTTTATTTAAAAAGTTTTCTATTTAAAGTTGAATAAATATGAAAAGTAATAATAGGAAGAATATAATATTAAGAAAGAAAAATTATGTATTTTATAATATAATAATAATATTGTTGTTGTTTAGTATATTTACAACAGTTTCGGCGCAAGGAACTAATATAGAGAGAGAAGGAGAATTTCTGGGAATAGAAAGGGAAGGAGTAGATTTACCCCCGGAAATTGTAATAGAAAGAGAAGGAGAAGATTTACCTCTACCACCACCACCACCAATAAATATTACTTATGAAGACCCGTACGCCAATAAAAGTAAGTTTAATTAATCCCTTTTTAAAAGAAAGTTATGATGACACTCAGTTAATAACTATTGCATATTTGACAATAGCAAGAGGAAATGATTATCCATTAGATGCTGCTAGTTATTTAACCGGATTAACGTTAATAATGTCGGGAGTTGTAATCTTATTTCGAGGAAATAAGTACAAGTGGTTATCGATATTTCTGGCCGCATTCTATGGAATAAGTATGTATGCCACACGATATGATAAAATACAACTTCTATAATTTATTTGAATCAATTTAATTATTAAAGCCACTTGTTTTTTTTTCATATTTTAAACCTTTTTTAAAGAAAATTTCTAATAATCCTTTTTTTTTTTTTTTTTTTTGATATAGGTATGATATTATTATTATTTATTTTAAAATATCAAAATGTAACGAATCCATCTTCAACATTAAGATTTGTTTATTTTGTTATATGTACTGGAGCTGGAGCAGCCGCGGGAATATTCTTTGTGTGTTTATGGCCAACAGGTAGAATATTAGTAGGAGGACTTGGTGGTTTTTCGCTGGCGATGATCTGCTTATCAACTAGAACCAATGGTTTAATATCAAATCAATTAATTAGATATATATGGATTGGAATATGTACAATATTAAATGCGACGCTAGCGGGTATACAACGATTTTATCAATATGTTGCAATTATATCGACAGTTATGTCGGGATGTTATTTACTTATGCTGGGAACGGATGTATTCGTACGGGGGGGAATGTTAGCATCGTTTAAAACCTTTTGGGGTTATAATCAACCCGAAGATTATTTATATATTGTTGATACAAATGTTATTATTATTTTGAGTACGATTGGATTTGTTGGTGGTACATTTGGTATTGGAGCTCAATTATTAGAATTATGGATGAATCAAAGACGTGAAGATATTATTATCGATGATGATCAAATGACTATGACTTCAACTAATGAGAAATCTGACTTAATTGGTTCTTTTACAAAAAAATTGAAAGGTACATTTAAAAAGGGTATATAATACTTCCATGAACAATTTTCGCAAAGCGAGACGAAAATATAATCGTTACATTTTGTAAAAACAAAAAAAAAATCACTTTTTTAATATTTAACATTTGTAATAATACAACAAACAGTATTTGAAGAACCAAAAAGTATTTATTTATTTAATTATTATTTAATTATCTTTTTTTACGATTTTGTAAAACCTTAACAGTTACTTATGGCCATAAGTGACGTAAAATAAATTTTGTATCGCAAATTTTATATGATTCATTGAGCAATGTTACATAGGATGCTTCAATTAAAGATATTTTAAATTGTCTGAACACGCTATATCCTTCTCGTGTAGCATTTTTATTTTATTACCAACTAGATTCTTTTTTTTTAACGTTGTATGAAAGTAATCCTTATCAAGATTCCCTGAATTGACATTTGAAAAAAGAATTTATTCCGGTGTAATGCTATATAACCTAATTTCGCTTTATTTTTTTATGAATTTGGTGATCTTTCACTTAAAAGTGGAAGAATTAATACAAATACTGTAAGTATAACGTAATGTAGACTTTCTTTGATATAATCCCTGATTAATTACCTAGGTTTTTGTTAAATTCTTCGACTAGTTCCATGATTCCTTCAGCAGTTGTCATTATTGGTTGATCTTAAACAAGGTCATAAAATCGGGTCACTTCTTCTTTGTTTGAAAATGATGAATGAAATTTTTAATCATTTGTTAGAAAAATATTGATGTTTAAAATTCAAATAAGTTATTGATTATAATGGTTAGTTTAAGTTTTCCATTCTTCTGATGTGCATTATTTTTACATTTAGAAACGTTGCTTCCAGCCAATTTTTAATCAAGTTATTTTTCACTTCGCAAATCTTGTCTCCGGCGAAAAAAAACCTCTGACGTACAACAAAGAGAAAGTGCTCTATCACCTATTAACATGGGTTTTAATAAAATTCCAGAATAGTGTAAAAAAGCCTACCACCAACAAGTGATGGAAGGAAAAAAGCCTATTACTAGCCAGGGATGGAAGGAAAAGCCTACCACTAACGAGTGATAGAAGGAAAAGCTCTCTCACGAAATTTCAAAAAAATAAAGGAAGGTGCATAATCAATCCCTCCTTCAGGATCAATAGACCTTTATTAATCAAAGAAGTATCGCACAAAAGAAGAGAAGCCTACCACCAACAAGTGATGGAAGGAAAAAAGCCTATCACTAGCCAGGGATGGAAGGAAAAGCTTATCATCAACAAGTAATTGAGAAAAAAGCCTACTACCAATAAGTAATGAAAGAAAAAAAGCATATCACCAACGAGTAATGGAAGGAAAAAAACCTACCACCAACGAGTAATAGAAGGAAAAGCCTTATTACCAACAAGTGATGGAAGAAAAAAAGCCTTTACCAGCCAAAGATAGAAGAAAAAGCCTATCACCAACAAGTGATGAAAGGAAAAAAGCCTATCACCAATAAGTGATGGAAGGAAAAAGCCTATCACTAACAAGTAATGGAAGAAAATATCTATCACCAACAAGTGATGAAAGGAAAAAAAGCTTATCACCAATAAGTAATGGAAAGAAAAGCTCTTCTTATGAAATTTCAAAAAATAAAGGAAGATACGTAATCAATTCCTTCTTTAGGATCAATAGATCTTTATGAATCAAACAAGCCTTATATAAAAGAAGAGAAATGTTTGAATTTTAATAATACTTGTATTTGAGAATACAAGTATTTTTATAAAATAAGAAAAAAATAAATAAATTAACTAAAAAAAATAAAAAAAGATTTCAAAATATTGGTGGATTTCAAAGTTGTAAACTAATAAAATAACAAACACACATGATTGTAATCTATCTTATTTTAATAATACATATCCTTTATCACTTGTGATTCTATTTTTAGTAGTCTATCTTATTTATTCAAAACCAACATTTACCTGTGAGCCAAAAATAATGAGTAATAAAATATTTATTACCAATAAATACTGATAAATGGTTAAATAAACTCAAGCAGAATTTTTTTTCACAATTTGTTATTTAATTATTCAAATCTTTTTTTATAAATATTCTCGTTAATAATCTTTATGTAATGTGTGAAAATAATAACTTGGCAATAAATATTATACAGACCAATTATAAGTCAGACTGCAATTTATTTATTTTGACTTATATTGAAATCAAGGACAATGATTTATGGTATTTTGCAAAATATCACAAATGTTATAAAATTTTGTAATAAACATAAAATTTCCTATCATCATCACATAATATCACAAAATTGTTTGACCTATTATTTGTATACATAATTATACACAATTATGCATAATAAAATACATAATGTATAATATAGATAATTTTTTAAAATATTTGTAAATCCATTAAGCTATAAGTAGTAAAATCATAGAAATTATAAATAACTTTGTTTTTTGTTTAAATAGTACTTAAATGAAAAGTCGATTTTATAACAGCTCATACATGAATTGATGAATACAGAGAATTATTTCACATTAATAATAGTTTACTTTTTTGTAATTATTGTGACCTTTCAGTAGAATGGAAACATAAATCAACAATAGATGCATTGATGCAAGTAAAAAACATCTTTTACAAAAAAATTTTGAAACAAATAAAAAAGTTAAAAACCAACAAATATTACAAACAACTTTACTTGCCTAAGAATCAATAAAAGTAATGATAGAAGATTTCATAAAAGCATTTGCTAATGCAAATATTCTATAAGAAAAATGAATCACTTATTTTTTTTTTAAAAAGCATCTAAAAGAAGAAGAAGCAATTCTATAAGCACTAACTTTACGTCAATTATACTTGCCTAGAGTTTTTACAAACATGTTGATACTTTAAAATTAATTTTTAATGCTAAATCTATTTGTATTATTATGGATGAAAGCAGTGATGATTGTGCATAAAATGTAGTTAATACTCTTTTTACATATCATTCAGATACTAAATTAGTATCTGTTGATTTTTTGGAACAAATTAATAATTCAACAATTGCATAAACACTTCTTTCTATATTACTTTTTTATAATATATCTTTGAATCTTCTATTTTTATTTTTCTCTGATTCTGCATATTGAAAAAGTGTTATTATAATGTTTTAAAACCAATTATGCCACAATTAATACATATATTATGTTCTGCATATATATTAAATCTAATTAGATAAATTTACTTTAAATTAAATTTATTATATTATTTATTAATTATTATAATATTAAATCTTAATAATGTTTTAAACAGTGAAACTTGATGTGATTTTCTACAATTTTACTTTTAAAATTTTTTTTGGCTAAAGTAAAGGATTTATTTGTCAAGCCACCTACATGAAAAACTCATTATATAACTCATCTACAAATGAATGAAATTGCATATCATGTAAAATTCCAAACAAAATGTGATAGAATAGTTGGTTTAAAATGGTTTTTTACACTAAAGAACATATTCAATATTGGCAAGATTTTACAAATTTGAATATGAAAATGATCTGAAAAATATAGCAATAGATGCTTTTTATTCAATTTTACAAAATACACAACAATTAGAAACTATTATAATCTACACAAATTTTATTTCAACTTATATTAAATGGATTTCTTTCAATAATAAAACAAACCAGTTTTTTTTATTTGTTGAACAAGATTAACAAATCTTACAGCTTATTTTGAATCTAATCGAATTGTTACTCATTTTGGTATGAAACTTAAAGATCTTATAACATGACTTCATTTTAATTCATCAGATTTTTATTTTATTTTTCAAGTAGCATTTTAGGTAGCATACAAAAAATTTGAATTACACATTCCAAATCATCCAACTCGTTTATTATTTTGTGTAATTCGTATTTTTGATCCTAAATACATGCATTTAGAAAATAATATTCAAAGACATAGCATTTATCAATATTCAATTATTAATGAACTTAATAATCCTTTTAATGATTTATTACATGAATGGGATATTTATTATGAATTAGAATTTGATGAAAATACAAATGAAAGTAAATTGGATATTTATTGGAATAATTTAGCAACGCATTTACCAATTCTTTATCAAATATCATTGAATCATATTTGGTTACCTATATCAAGCTATGCTGTTGAGCGTAGTTTTTCTTTATACAATATGTTATTAAATAATAATCATCAAAACTTATCAAAAGAATCAATTAAACAACTTAGACCACTAATAAATTGCAACTGAATGTAACTGAAAAATTATTAATGGTCCTTGAATTATGAAAATAGCTGTAATATGATGTATTTTAATTGAAATAAATAATTTGGTAATTTTTTTTGTTAATTGTAATAAATTATAATATATAATTATCACAAAATCAATAAAAATAATCATTGTCCCTGATTGAAGCTAGCCTTAGTTGGAATATTAGCATCGTCGCACAGAGTTAGCAAAATCCTGATATTTTTCGATACACAACATATATAGGAAAAATCTAAAACGCGTCCAGTTTATAATAAAAAGTGCTAAATATGTTAACACGTTCTTCGGCACCAAAGAAAAAAAGTTCAGACTCTAGTTCTAAAAACTCATCTTCTTCACCTATTGGACCGCAGGAAGCGATATTTCGTAATTTCCGTCTTCGTCGAATTGTTAAAGAAAATCATGGTCATGATATCAATCAATTGGCATTCTTTTTCAACTTAAATCATTATACTGCACCAGTTGGTGCTCAATACAAGAAAAAA
Organism: Funneliformis geosporum; assembly: GCA_946474995.1. Taxonomy (NCBI): domain Eukaryota; kingdom Fungi; phylum Glomeromycota; class Glomeromycetes; order Glomerales; family Glomeraceae; genus Funneliformis; species Funneliformis geosporum. The sequence goes on from CAMKVN010001590.1 coordinate 12,047, forward strand.
TTTAATAAACTTGGATACGTTGAAAGAAATGTTAGAGACACCAGCAACATTTTGGCTAGTGTTGGTGATATACAGGTGAATAATACCTGTAATTTGATTTTTTTATTTATTATCATGCAAGTAATTAATGAGATTAATTAATCACATTTTTTTATAGGCGAATATTTATGACAATGAGCATTGTGGTGACCATTTAGATATCATGTCAAATTTCGTTGTAGGAGAAAATATGAATTTGGAGTCTGGCGTAAGTGACTCTAAAATCGAACCTTTTGAATTTGTTATTGAAAAGCGTATTTTAAACATCTAAACATCACAGGAATTAATGACGTGCTGTTGGATACATCGAGACGATGATGCGTTACTTGCTTTAGGTGGAAAATCACGTGTCATATATATTATCTCTATTGCACTTTCCAGTACTCTGAGAACGTTATGGGGGCATACCGGTATATATTCTCTTTTTTTTTTATATTTTATCTTTTTCTCAATTATCCATAAATGTTTTTTAGATTGTATTACGGATATCCAAAAACAACCTAAAGACGATCAACACCTATTGTCCGCATCAAAAGACGCAACTGTACGACTGTGGCATATTGATAGTGGCCAGTGTCTATATGTGTTTCAAATTAAGGCCTCAGTGACAGTGAGTTCACACTCTTATAATTTCTTGAAGGTTTGTTTAATTTTATTGCTTAATAAATCTTTTGTTCTTATAGTGCTGGCATCCATCTGGTCAATCATTCCTGACTGGAAATTATAATGGAGAGATTAGAATTTGGCAAACTCCAGATTTAATAACACCACCGACCGAATCATTAAATATAACCGAAAACGATGTTGAAACGCGAAGTAGAAAATGTCATTCAAGTCAAATAGGTTATTATTTTCGATTTCTCTCTTTGTGATGAAGAATTACACTTGTAAAAAAATATTTATCGATATATTTCTATAGATTGCATACGATTTGCTAATCAAAATGTAATATCCAAATCTTTAAGTGGTAAAATCGAATATTGGAATTATGATACACTTGAGATAATAAAAGCTTTTTCCATCAAGAATAATTCTCCAAACAGGTCAAGATTTGACGTGAGGTAAGATCATTTTCATTTATCATTCTTTTTAAATATTTCGAATCTTTATAGTAAATTCGTATTTTGAAAAATTAGTCTTGACGAAAAATTTTTCTGCGTGGGTACAAGTAATGGAAGTGTCAACATTTATAATATTTTGAATGGTAAACTAATTTCAGAACTTAGTCATCGAAGATCAACAAAGGCTGTTAGATGTTGTGCATTTTCCAGAGATTGCAAGTAAGTGTAAATGACCAAAAAGTATTTTGTTTTTATTGGTAATAAAAATTCATGTTATTACTTTTCATAATATTAGGCAAGTTATTGCAGCTGGAGAAGATGGTTACATATGGAGATATGATTATATTAGTGACGAAACACTAGAAATTAATTAATTAATCAATTAACTAATTAATTACAATGCATAGTCAACTTTTTGCAATTAAATAATTCATAAACTTCTTTTATTGAGGATATCTATCTTTAATATCTTTCCATTGTTTCTATAAAATAGATTAAAATTGAGATTAATTGATATTATAAATATCCAATTGTATGTATATTATAAAAAATTAAAATTCATACGTACACCCTTATTCATTCTGTCCCACCATCTATCTGTGGCAGTATCAAAGGCCATTTCAAAAGCAAATGCTGTTGCGAAAATTCCGACCAAAAAAACCGAGTTTCTTCTAAAAATTGTTCGATATACACCTCGAGAGAATCTAATAGTAGTTTGATAATAAAAATTAATTTTAAATAGTTAACTATTTAAACGAATTTTTATACTTACTTTTCAAGACCGTTGTTTCTAGCGTCCATTATGAAAGTTGAAATAACAAATTCTTTAAAGAGGTAAAATAATAATAATCTTTTCAATAATTTTTTTTTTTAGAACTCTTAAATATCTGATCGGCATTCTTAATAATTTACCACGTGATTAAATATTTTTTGGAATGTGCATACTGTAAATGCATAAATACAAAAATTAGAAAGGAATCGCGTTTCTTTTTTTAACTTTTTTTTACTGTAACGGGTTTTTTTTTTTTTTTTATAAAAAAAAAATAAGGAAAACTTTCACGAACATCATGACTGAGGCTAATAGTGGAGGGAAACCTAAGTTAGTTATAGATCGTGAAAAGGTATTTTATCTGATACTTTAACAGATCTATTTAAACTGGTCGTATGAAATGACCCTTTATTAAACATTATATTTTGTAGACAGTCCCATTTCTATTACGAATGTTTTATCGGTTGAATTATCACCATAGGTTTTTTTTTTTATATATATATATATATTTTTAATTATATCGTAGAGATCAATTCTATTTTCTTTTTATTTTTGTATAGGATCGATGATTTTACACCTGAACATTTGCCTACCGAGGATGAAGTGCAGATATATACTTGGTATATGATTTTTACATAATTTTTATTTTTAATAGCTCTTTCTCATATTCCTTCGTAAAAAATAATATAGGAAGGATGCCACGTTAAAGGAAATTTCTAATTTAATTAAAGAAGTAGTTCAAGATGCTAATAGACCAAATGCAAGATTATCATTTAAATTAGTGTATATTGATAATTTACGTGGTAAATATGCATTTAAAGAATTAGGTACAATTCACAATGTAACTTCATCGACAACATCAGAACAAGATGGAGTAAATCTTGATGATGCGAGATTTGTTATTGGGGATTTTATAGATGTAGCAATATTTTTTGGACCACCACCAAGAACTGTTGAAAGAAGGGGGAGTGTTCTAAGAGACAGAAATAGAGAGAGAGAAAGAGAAAGAGGCGGAAGAAATTATCGTGGTATTGGTGCTGGCAATGATAGAGATAGAGATCGAGATAGGGAAAGAGATAGGGAAAGAGATCGAGAAAGGGATAGAAATGGTATGAGAATGGATAGGGACAGAAGAGATGATCGAAGAGATAATAGAAACTTTAGAGATAGAAGACGTTAATTTATAAATTTTTGATCTATTGGATGGATATTCTGAACCATTCCCAATGTTACTTTCTCGGGAATTGTTTTTGATTATGATATTAATTTGGTTAACTTTGTAAAAAAAAATTTTCTTTTTGCTTTCCTTTTTTTTTTTTTTTTTTTTTTTATGAAAGTAGACTTAAAGCTTCAAATTCTTTATACCCCTTATTTTTGTTTTTTTTCTATCATTCTTCGAAATCTTCCAATTAAATTAAAATTTGGTGTACGAAAAAAATAAATTGTCTAAAATTACTTTGCAAATTATTTTATTTTTTTTTTGCTTAATAAAATAAAAATAAAAAATTTTTTAATGTTTTATTTTCATATCTTCTTTTGTTTGGCCTTTACGAATACCAGTTAGATTCCATTTAGACTGTAAATAATTTATAATGTTAACAAAAATCTATATTTCTTTTTAAACCGACCGTAAGCAACTCACATCATCAGTCCAACAAAGAGCATATGTACCAACAGGAATTATAATGCAACCGATAATTCCTGTAATAATAGTTCTTCTTGTCCAACGAAAATTTGTATGTACATTAGTACGCATAAAATACCATCTTTCAATTGCCGCATTTTTAATTAATACTAATTAATGTTATACAATAAAAAAGTGTTAGCAAAGGTTAATTTATGAAAGTAAAGAGAAATTATTTTTTTTAAAGGAAAAAAAAATTGTTTTTACAATTATCATGATCCCCTGCCATCTTTTATGTATAAAAGCGAAAAAATAATATTTTTTTTTTGAACCTATTTTTTTTATGATTTTATTTATACCTTTCTAAAAAATTTTAAAACGTGACAGTCAGAAAAAATTAAAAAATGGTGGCTCATTTTTTTATAATCGATGCCTTATTGGTTCCTTCATCACGTTACTGCGAGAAAAAAAAAAGATTACATAATTAATCTAGTCGCAATGTTGATTCAGGAGTATTTTTTTTGATTCATGTTGAATTTCTTGTCTTGTAATAATTCTTGTCTTTTTGTAGTTAAAATTATTGTATCTTCAATCTTATTTGTTAATTTTACAGCTCCAAAGTCAATAGCATCTGTAGAATTTAATTCTTTTACAATCTGCGGAGTTATTTTTCAACTCTGATGTTTTAGCCAGCACACATTAACCAAAAGGTATATTTACTGTGCTATCAGGATTATTATGCTATTTATTGTTTCTTTTTAGAAAAGTGCGTCAGGAGACATGTTACGAAGATAAAAAAAATTTTGTTTAAATAAATTATAGTTACTTGAATCAAAAAAAGGACTTCGGATGATCGACTTTGTACTACCAAGTCTATAACTTTGAATTTTTATTATAAATAGAAAATGTAAAAGGGGATTTCAGTTTTATATAATACAGTCAGACCTCCATATAATCACCTAATCGGTTTCGCAAAAATTGGTGATTTTATAGAGGTGTGACTGTAAAAAGGTAACTTCTATATAATCACCACTATATTAAAAATCATGTGTAGTAACTATATGGGTCATGGACTAGCAAAATGCCCCTCCGGTAAATTATTGCTTTTTTGAGAAATCAGAATTTAACATTTTATCATTTTCATTACTTACAGTTTATTTTTAGAACAAAATGCAATATGATGATCAATTTATATGTAATGTGATACAAATTTTTATATTTTATGTCTCCTTAAACATTAAAAATGCATATTATTCCAATTTTAGATTGTCGATCTTTTTTGAAAAAGAAAGTTTTATATGAATATTTCGATAATTTATTATACGTTTATGTTCAAAAAATTAGATTATCATATAGTTAAGCATATTCAGCTTATATAAAATCATAAAAAAAATATTTTTGACAAAAGGCACGGAGGGGCATTTTGCTAGTCCATGACCCATATAAAGGTTTTATTATAAATGCTATATAAGTGCACATATTAATTGTTAACAAGTTTATCATTCATAAATGCTTTATTAAATTGTATATATTTATTATTTATTAATACAATCAAAACACTATATAAATGCCATTAAAAACTATTTTTTTTTTTTTTGCAAGTGATGTGCAGGCTGAAGGTGAGTTAGTCAACGTAAGAACATATTTTGCAATATTCGATACACAACACTAGACTCCTTAGGTCTCAACACCAGGGCACATAGGCCTCAATGAGGTAACCTTCTACATACAACCACCCCCTAACTGTGCCACTCATATTAAGGATTTTTCCTAGAATAGACCTTATGTGTCTGTATGAGGTAACTTTTTGCACAAGTACTTTTAGCAGTCAGAGTTCTGCTAAATTTGGATAGAGAAATCACTTCAGGCCATATAGGAACGTCACTACCTATATTTTATCCAACTAATGCCACAGGGTTCATGGGATAGTATCACAAGATTTGCTCAAATGGTAAACTAGCGAGATGACCATTAGGGTTTCTCAAAATCGAATCAAATCAAATATTTAAGCAATTTGAATTTGATTTGATTTTTTCAAATCGAATCGA
>CAMKVN010001591.1:0-17584 GCA_946474995.1 Funneliformis geosporum
AAAAATAGCTGACTGATTTTTTTAATTACTTTAAGGTCTTGAGACAATTCAGAAAAAGATACAAATTGTTTTTTATACTTTGGAATTAAATCTAAACTACAACTAATATTAATTAATATAGTTAAGCTCCTTTCAATCTTATATTAGAAGTCAGTCATTGAAACCTTAAATCTATTATTCCAATCATTAATTCGACTTTATCTTCTTAGTAACGTATTTGTAAAAGTCGTAGGCAAGAACACAGAGATAGGATCATTCTTTAAGATGATTATTTTAAAAAAAAATTTATTAGATTTGTATTACGTATTACGTAATAGAATATATTATTAGAAGAAAAGTTAAAACAAAAATCTTAAAGCTATCATTTTTTTACGAATCAAAAAGGATGATCCAGTATACAACTCAATTATTAAGCTTTTATCAACATTAAATTCAGATAGGAGATCATTGAGAAGAAAAATGATTTCAAAAAAATGTTCTTAAAGCTATCATTCTTTTACGAATCAAAAAGGATGATTAAGTGTTCAAGCTCAATCTTAAAGCTTTTATTAACGTCAAATTCAGATAGGAGATTATCTTTCTAAAATTATTATTCTTTTATAAATATAATGAACAAATTTAATTAAATTAAATTATTTACGTCTGTAACATTTTGGCTTCTTAACTAATCTTTGAAATCTTCATTATATTTTAAGATAATCCTATGATTTAAAGATTTCATAGTCAATAACATAATGATGATTTCATTAAAAATTGTTTTTAGTAAAACCATTGTGAAAAGAAATATGAAAGAGAGAAAATGAAAGACGAGAAAAGAAAGAGAGGAAAGAGAAGGAGAAAGAGAAGAGAAAATAGAAGAAGAAGAAGAAGAAGGAGACAGAGAAGGAGAGAAGAGACAAATTATAAGACTACCAAATTGAAGTCCTTATAAATTCCCAATAACAAAAATATTAAAACGAATAAAAAAATAAAAAAAAAATATTTCTTTTTTATTTCTTTTTTTTTTGTATAACCCCTGTTTTTTTACTTGATAAATGCCTACCATCTATTTTTTTTCTGTCTTACTCATGTTATTTATTTTTACTTATTAGCTTGTGATAATCAGAATTTAATTGTTAAAATATAAGAAGATGATTCGGGTTCTGATCTTAAAAAGTGAAAAATCTACAAATTCTATAATTATAATTAACTATTTTTAATCTGGCAATATTTAACTGAATTTTTTGTTTTACGAATTTCCTTTGCTATTTGTTACATTACATTATTGATGCTTTGACAAGCTTAATCAATCTAATCGATGATGATCTTACACTGTTTTTTTTAATTTAATCATTTTTAATTTGAACTAAAATATACAGAAACTAAAAAAAAAATAACCAAACAATGTTATCATAATCTGACTTCGTGACAAAGAACTGAAGGACTATAACTGTTGGCTAAGCATTAAGACTATGTATTTTAAATCTAAAAATTTTAAATGTTAAGATTATGATTATCAAAATTATATTTCACATTATTTTTCTTTTGACTTAAAGAAAATTCTTATTTAATCATAAATTAATATTAAATGAATCTCTGAGGAATGTCTGAGAAATTTTTTACGTATTCATTATTATATAACACATTTCAAGTGATAAATTATTTATATTGCTTTGCACTCGTGATGTATTATTTTTTAATAATTAATAAGAAACAAAAAAGAAATTTCCTAAGTTGGGATACAATAATACAAAGAAATTAAAAGGATGTCATTTCATAAGTTATAAATAATAAAGATATTTTTAGTTTTGTAATATCAAACAAATAATGAAGGGATGCAATTACATAAGAATATATAGTTTTTATAATGGAAATAATAATGCAAAATAAACAAAAGAACTATCTTTTTTTTACTTGTATGAAAGTGGAATTTAGAATTTTAAAACTTTGGTAAAATGTTTGTTTTACGAATTTCTTTTTCGATTGTTACATTACATCATTTTAAAATTGCAAGCTTAATCAATCTAATTAATGGTGATCTTACATCATTTTGATTTGATCATTTTAATTCAAACTAAAAATTTGGATACAGAAACTTGTAAAAATAAATTGATGATATTGATTCAACATCAAATTAATATTGCTACCATAATCTAATATCGTGGTGAAGACTAAGCATTAATGCTGTAACCGCAGGCTAAGTAGTGAACTTAATCGTTAAGTAATGAGGCTAATATAAATTACTGTTTTATATATTTACTTGTATTCTGAAGATAGTTTATTCATCATCTAATGATTTTTAAAATGATATTTCACATTATTTCTCTTTTGACTAAAAGAATGAATGTCTGTTTAAGAAATTTATTACTATAAAAAGTTAATTAAATTTTAAAATTATTATAATACATCAATCATTAAACAAATTAATAAATTATGATTACATAACACATTTCACGTGATAAAATTTTTTAGTGATCTACACCTTGTTATGTATTTTTTTTTAACAATTACTTGATCTAAACAAAAAAATAAAATTTCTCAAGTTGGAATTCAATAATATAAAAGAAATGAAAGGTTGTTTTTTCATGTTATATTTATTAATTAAATAACAGATGAGATATTTTTAGTTTTGTAATAATACAAAAACTAAATGTTAACATTTTATGAGCAAACAAAATGATAACATATTGCGATATATCTTTAGGTCTTAAAAACAGTGGTTATAATAATAAAAAAATAACAAAATATTAACATTTCACAAAGTTTTTTTATCTTTTTAAACAATAACAAAGGGATGCAATTACATGAGAATATCTGGTCTTTGTATAATGAAAATAATAATGCAAAAGAATCAAAAGAACGAAGGATGACTTTGTATTAAATATCGATCAGTTTTTTATAATAATTTTATTGTATTATTAAAAGTTTTCTAATAAAAATAAAAGATATAAATATATGTAATTTACGCTCATGAATCTTTTGTTTTTCACAATATATTATCAATAAAATCATGAACATAAATCTTTCCATTTAAAATCCTCGTCTCTTACATCTTTTATTTTTTGATTTTTTTCTTGTCATTTTATCTGTTATTTCAATTGCTTTTAATTCATTTTTCTTTTTTAATCGCCTTTAAATTCATTTTATCTTTTTTTTATCTTTCGATTTTTTTACCTTTTTTTTCATTTTTTTTTAATATTTTTATTTTATTTTCGTTCTTTCTTTTTTTTATCATTTGATTTTTTTTTACTTATTTTATTCATTCGATTTTTTTTTCATTCGCTTTTTATTATGTTTTTTATTTTTATTTCTATTATTTTATTTCACCTCTTTCATTTTTTCCTTTTTTTATCATTCAATTTTTTTATAATCGCTTTTTATTTCATTTTTCATTTTTATTTCTATTATTTTTAACTTCTTTTTACTCATGATTTTGGTATGACCTGCTGCTCCTGCTATTCTTTATTTCGAATGAACTGTTGACGCTGCACAAGAATTAATTCATTTTTGACGCAATTATCATAATGATTTTGAGTTCATTCAAAATAATCGTCATGAAAGGATATGGCAAAACATATCCAATAATCTATTAATTAATGTAGGGTTTACTGCTTCTCTTGTCCAATGTAGAAGAAAATGGTACTTATTGAAATACGGGTATAAAAATTTAAAGAGGTTGGAAGTTGGGGAGAATCTTCATGATCAATCTATAATAAACCCAACTCTGCATAATCAAATATTTCATGCAGAGTTGGGTGATGAATTTTGACTTAGAACTGGTAATTATTTATTGAATAATAGTAATAAGAAATATATTTTTTACTTTTAAAAACATCAATTTTTTAATTTATTTATTATTTTTTTATTATTTTAGACATAAATCGTCATCAGTATAGAAGATAAAATGTAGATCGCCGCCAGTACTATTACCGATATAGATCTCGCCTTCACTGTTTTTTCAGTTAATGAAATTGCAGCTGTATATTTGACCTTACTTTCACTTAAATCCAATTTAGTCATTTTATGAATGCTTGGATTAACTAATAACAAATTGAATTTGAACTCATCTCAATTGTTACTCCAAATTTAAGATAAAAGAAGTGATTTTCTTTTACTTCACCAATTTCATATAAATATCCTAATGTCCAATCTATTCTATTATTATCAGAATGACAAATAGCTTCATAATTTTCAGCATAAAATAATGTACCTATAATTTGTTTTTCATTTAAATTAACAGCATTTTTAAATTCCTCATAGGAATTTATTATCCAAGGCATGTCTATTTTAGCATTATTATAAAATTATTTCACAACTGTATCTCTATCTTTATCAAATTTCTATTGTTCATTTAGACTAGATTTCTTTCTAGCAACCTTTTGTAAGCGTACGAACTTGAAAAGAACCTAAAGGATCTTTTCGAAGACTATGACTAACTAACTTCTCAGAACTTTCATATTCTTTTTCACAAATAATGTCATAGTGATTATCCACTATTGACTTGAACTTATTTCCAAAAAAATTGAAATTTTGTTAAGGTTACATCTCTTACTACCCTACTCACAAACATATCTTTACATAAAAAAATGGCTGATTGATTTTTTTTAATTATTTAAGGTCTTGTAATAATTCAAAAAAAGATACAAATTGTTTTTTATAATTTGAAATTAAATCTAATTTACTACTAACATTAATTAACATAGTTGAGTTCCTTTTAATTTTATATTAGAGGTCAGTTATTGAAATCTTAAATTGATTATTCTAATCTTCTAACAATTTGACATTATCTTTTTGGCAGTACATATTTAAGAGTCATATGAACACAGAAACAGGATCAAACTTTAAGATTTTTATTAAAAAATTATATATTATTTTTGTATTATGAAATAGAAGATATTATTAGATAATCAAGCGTACAACTCAAGTAATTTTTTCATCTTAATATTCTAAAGCTACTATTAATCTTATGAATTAATAAGGATGATCAAACATCAACTTGAATCATAAAGCTTAAATCAATATTAAATATAGATAGGAGACCATTGAGAAGAGATAAATAATTTTAAAATTTTCTAAAACTATTATTCTTTTATAAATATTAAATTAAATTACTTACATTTGTAACATTCTGAATTCTTAACCAATCTTTGAAATCTTCATTATATTCAAAGAGATTTTTATTATTATTTTTTTAATAATTTTTTAGATGATATTTTTCCTACTCCTGCTTCACCATAACCATCACAACATTTTCATTTAATTTATAATGAAAATTTAGGTAATTTTATTAATTTATTTAAAAAAATAATATAAAACAAAATATTTGAATTTAATCATTATTTTTTTTCTTTTTTTATTTTATTTTCTAATTAGTATAGAAGTTGATAAAACCATAATCAACAATATTGCTACTGTTTCCAAAGTTACCACTAATATAGTTGCTACTATATATAAAGTAGAAATGGATCATTTCAGATATTCGAAATGGTCAAAATGGTTAAAATTATTTCAACTATTGGAGGTCAAAAGTCGAATTAGTTGAAATGACATCATATTACATGATTTTTTATATAAAAAAAAAACAAAAGATGAGCGATCTTGGTCAATATCACTCTGATTTGTATAAAACAACTATCATTCGATTTCTTGTGACTAAACGAATCTAACATTCATTGATTTTGGATCATCCAGTCTCAAGATAATCACAATTGTATTATCGGTCAAAATTATAAATCATTAAATACTACTTTGAATAAAGAAGTCTAGATTTTAAAATTCATCACAAATAACTTAAGATTAGCTGATCCAAAATTGATGAATGTTAGTTTATTGGATTCGTTTAGTCATGAAAAATTGAATGGTAATTATTTCATACGAATCAGAATGATATTGATTAAGATCGTATATCTTTTGCTTTTTTTGTTTTTTCTATATATAAAAATCATATGATATGATATCATTTTGACTATTTTGACTTTTCATTTTAACTTTAACCTTCAAAGTTGAAACATTTCAACTTTTGGGTTTTCATTTTGACTGCATGTATAGTTGCCACAACCTTAAAATTGCTGCTGTCTTCATCTTCACTATCACCATCAATGTTTCTGTTAGCCCTAAAGTTACTGCAAAAAAATTAATTACTATCTCAAAAGTGCAGCAAAAATAAGTTGCTGTTACTCCCAAAGTTGCTACTAATGAAGTTACCTTTACCAAAGCTGTTACCATCAAAGCTAACATTACCAATATTTCAAAAAAAAGAAAATTTTATATTTATTTTTAATATTATATCATGAAATAATATATATAATATAATATAATATAATAATATTTTAGAAAAATCAAAAATCAGAAGATTTATTGTTCTGATTTAGAAGAATCAGGTAAGGATTTTATATTTTATATTTTATATTTAAATTTTAATTTTAAATTGTAAAATCTTATTTAATATTATAATTAATTAATTTATATAAAATAAATGAAATTTCTTTTTTATTTTTATTTTATTTTTTTTTAATGAAAATTTTTTTAATTTTGAAAATTATATTTATTTAATGATTAAATGTATAAAAATTGCAATCAAAATTATGTATATAATTTAATGTTTATATGTTAAAATCCAACTAAAAATAATATATACAATATACTGATTAGATGTAAAAAAAATCCAACCAAAAATGACGTATACAATATATAGATTAAGCATAAAAAATATATGCAAAATTACATATACAATATACTGATTAAACTTAAATTTCGTATTTTTTTGCATATGAAAAAAATTAATTTTTAGTATCTAATATATGGAAATACTAATAAAATAATGTATATAATATACTGATTAAACATATAAAATCTATGTAAAATTACATATAATATACTGATTAAACATATACATTCCGTATTTTTCTGCATATGAAAAAGATCAATTTTCAGTATCTAGTATACGAAAATATTTACGAATTTATTATACTGTTTTTTTAAATTTATTATACGTTTTTTAAATATATTATTTCTGTATACTTTTCTTATACAAATTATTTATAGGAAATATATTATAAACTCATTTATTATCTTTTATAGAAAGGATATGTGAAAATATTAGCTTCAATCAAGATGAAAATATTTTTGTATATAAAGCAAATATATCACTCACATAAAAAAAATTTGATATCTTTTCTTTTATGATCTGTTCAAAATCCTGATCTTAATCCAATTGAGCATTTATAAACCATTTTGAAAAGAAAGTACATGAGCATAAGTTTTTACCAAAAAATAAGAGAGAACTTATTGCAATTTTACAAGAAAAGTGGTTAAAAAATTCGATTTGAATTTTAGCTAATTTTTAAACTGCTAAACATTTTTGGTAAGAGTGTATCAAAATTTTTGCAAAGCAGATTTAATAGCAAAATTTTAGATATTTTATAATTGTATTAATTTTAAAATACTTTAATATTTATAAAAATAATTATTATAATAAAATATTATATATATAAAAATTAAAGTATCACCTTATTAATTGATTGATTAAATATATATTTTTATTGCAATTTTATATGCTCTAATTATTTTTATTATAAAGTAACTATTTTTTATTATCAAAATCAATATATTAGTCTCTTAACCTACTTTTAATAACTTAGCTCCTATATATTTTATAAATTAGAGTTTTTAAATATTAATATTAATTTTTAATAAAAAATTTTAATTATTAGTATATAATTAGGTGTATTTATATTTTTGTATCTAATAATATTATAAAATGCAAATTAATTGCTTATAATTTTAACATTATTTATAAATTTTTGCTCTGCTTTATATTACAAATACTTTAATTTAAAAAATTTATTAATTAATCTATACTAACCAGTATAATATATATTCCAATTAAATAAAAAAGTAAGTAATTTAATAATGATCTTCACTAGATTTTTGCATAATCAATCTTTTCATTAATAAAGCTAACCTTTAGAAATTATAATGATTGAAATATTATATACAATATAATAATAATATAATAAAAAATAACATATTATATATTAATAAAATATTTTTTTAAAAAATTAATTATTAACAAATTATATTATATCAAATTTTAATTTATTCCTATTTTTCTTACATACAATAACCAATTTTTTAAGTCAATAATGTTTAATTATACATTTATTAAAATAAATTTAAAAACCAAAAAATATTTTCTTTGTATTTTAGTAATCACATTTTTTGTTATATTTAAAAGTCATGTTGAATATATAAATACTTTATAGTAGAAAGAGACAAAAAATTTTTTTAGCTTGCTTCTTTTCTATCACAAAAGCCATATAAAGTTGAAAATATTTGTGATTAAATCAAGAAACTTTTTATGTGGTTATATAGGAGGTGACTATATAGGGAACGACTGGAAAATTTAAAAATTATGTATATCAATCATATGGTCAGCTCATTTAAAACTAGTTATTTATTTTACATATTTAAATATTAAAAATTATTTTGAAGTGTTCATAAATCTTTAGCGAGAAAGAGAGAAAATCTTCAATTTTAAACCTTATAAATTATTTGCTAACCATAATTAAATAAATTAACTAATTCAGGGAAATACAAGAGCCTACTTGTATAAAAAGCTTCGTGATGAACACTTTCCTGATAAAAATCATTACTTTCCAACCTTGAAAACTTTTTTTCTTCAGCAAGATCAAATTGTTCGGAAATCTCGGAAGCAAGAGTTTCATTGCATAAAGCATCGATCCAATTTTCCAATATAGCACATAATTCAGATGCAATTGGGCGTTTGGAAGGATTAGGATGCCAACACTGCGCCATTAATTGATTATAAACATTGGGAGTTCCATCAATAATTTCAGGTCGAAGACCAGAGCAAATGTCACTAGCTAATTTTAGGTCATGTGGTCTATTACACCATGGACGAATACCAGCAGAAAGCGTCCACATGATAATTCCAAAACTAAAAATGTCGGAAGCCTTGGTTTTTGGATTCCCTCGTAAAACTTCAGGAGCCACATAAGGAAGAACTCCATATATTTTATTTGAATTTGTTTTATCAATGGGAAAATGCAATCCCACATCACTGACAAACGTGCTAACTGAATCAGAATTTTCAACCAACAGATTGCCTCCGTGAATATTTCCATGAATTAATCCATGTTCATGAATTATTTGTATTCCTTTCGAAGCTCCCCAAAGGAAGTCTAGTATATCGCTCCAACAAGTCATTCCCTGTGCTTTATCAAGATATGAATGTAAATCTTCATTCTCATAATATTTCATGACAAACATAAAATTTGAAGATTGATCTTTTGTTATTCCGAAAACGTCTGCAACATGTACGTCTAATAGACAGCGACTGTATTTATATAACTAAATTTGAACAAAATGGTATTAGTAATTATTTGTTAATTCAATAAATCTATTTTAATTCCAAAAAAAATAATTTTAAAGCAAATAAAATAATGAAAATATTCATCTTACTTGTTTCAAATATTCCTCGCTCATATTTTGTGAATAATGAAGTCTCTTAAGAACAACTTTTATAGGACCAGTACGTATCCATTGTTCGGCATCTTTATCCCAAGTCCAACGCGGACCTTCCATCCAAATTGCTGTAAAAATTGTGCTGAACGCGCCACTTTTGTTTATATTTTCCACAAGGTCAAATTGTTCAAACATAATATATTCCAAATAATCAACACTTTCCGTTGCATTCAATTGAGTATATTTAATAAAGTTATCTATATTAGTATTTTCACTTGTCCAATTTCTAAAATTCTCTTTAAAGGCATTGGTTTCACAAATTTTACACCATCTTGAATTAATTCGTTCATTTCCACAATATAAGCATATTTTTCGGTTCAAACTTGAATTTGTCATTTCCTCATCTGTTGAAAAAAGATACATAATTTATCCAAATATTTCCTGAAATTTTATGAAAAAACTTCGTCAGCAATTTGAAAATTCGTTTGAGTTTTATAATAAAAACAACAAAACACTCGAATTTTTCAATTTTATAATATTTGCTTTTTGATTCGAATTGCAGTTTATAATGCTTTTTTTCAACAATAATGATGTCCGTTACTGATCATAATTTTTGACCTGTAAGTGATTGCACTTTACATTTTTATTTTTTAAAAAAAAAACTTACAAGATAATTAATTGCCCGATTTACAAAGCGAGTTACAAAGTTATTGGGTAATATACAATTTTTTTTTATTAAAAAAAAAAGGAGATATTTATTAAATTTTAACAATATGGTTTGTTGAATTGGAATATTCTTTGTTTATTGTTAATATGCATTTTCATTATTTTTCGTTAAGTGAACCTTAGGGGTTTAATATTTTTGGACCAAAAAATCCAAATAGATATATATATTTCCTTCTATATAAATTTGTAGTGAACGTAACATTATTTCTCGAATTTATTATTGATAATTGAGTATAAAACGAAAAATGATATATTGTTCTTGATTTTCGCAAGTTATCAATATTTTTTATTTTGAAACAGATTATTATAACACACACAATACAAATCCGATAATTTGTTTATTTGACCCTGTTTGGGCACAGATTTACGGTTATACAAAAAAAAACAAATAAATAACTATTATAGTTTCTCTTTTTTAATAATATGCGAAATATGTAAATATTGACGCAGCTAGAATAGACTTTTTTATATTATGCCACGCTTTATATTAGTAAAAAAAAAAATCTAAATTAAGTGGCGTAAAATATTATCATTATTTTAAATACAATTTTGCATAACAACTTAAATAAAAATGAATGTCAAAAGTATCTAATACATTCGAAATTAGATGCATGTTTCAATAAATTTGCTCATTAAATATTTAGAAAAGAAAAATGCACAAATTATTGTGAACCTGAAATAATTTTTTTGCCAAGAAAATCCAATTACTGTAAATAGAAATGGAAATCAGGAAATTGTATTGTATTAAAAATTGATATAGATAAATAAAGCCCTGTTCCGTTGGTCAAAATATTTATTGAATCTTGATTGGTTATTTGAGAGGGTCAGGATCGTTTAGTGTCCCTGAAATTTCATTTGCTGATGAAACAGGATAGAAATGTAATGTCATGTCACGAATCACGAGGATTGTAAATCCGATATAAATAAATTACGTTTTACAAAAAATAATAAAGAAATTCTATTTTTGTGGGACCAGGTTGACCAGTCATATAGCTAGAATTGCTTTAAAAATGAAACAAATGAACCTTTCAAGTTATTATGATTTTGTTTAAGATAAGATTGTTCAAAATAAAATGACGCAAAATGAACCAATGAAATGTATTTAACGTACATAAGATTTTTTTCACTTTTCCACGTTTATTTGTAATTAGCCCAAGAAAGAAAGTACAGTACTCTTAAGGGAGTTTATAAAAAAGATAAGCTTATAACAATTAAGAAGCCACAAGATCAAACAATAAAATATTTCTACATATAATAAATTACTGAATTTCATATCGTGGATTTATCCTATTTTCTAACAAGAAAAAAATTATAATCTCAATAACAAAGACGGCGGGTCATCTGAACAGCTCTTTCGAGTTATTAAAGGATTTGGCACGACTTCTTTATGTTATTTTCGAATGACTCCGGATGTCCGTTTACAAGAAATTAGATATGCTTTGACATTATTCGGTCTAAATACATGAAATAAGCTCCCGATGACATGTATGCACTAACACGCGTCTAAATACTGCGCCATTAAAGAAACTTGGCCTTCGCCGATAGCCTGTAATGGATACTGTCTCGCTTCATATGTCACAGGGGCACTTACACTTGATTACGAAAATGGTGGGTTGCTCCGGTAGTTTTAGTAAAAAGCCTAAATCCCTCCTTTTAATACAATCACCTTTAAAAATTAAAAAATCATTGTATTTATCGACATAAGGTTTTTTCCCCCAATTTTTTTGTCGTGATATTTTTCAAATTAAACGAGAATTATTATTAAATCATTTCCGAACCTACATTTTCGAAAGAATTCTCGAGGAATAGTAATAAGATTCCCTTGCTTAATAAAGTTTATCGGCATCATTACTTTATAGATAGAAATGTTAAATTAAATTTGATAAGAAACGTTAGAATTATTAAATTATACGTGGCTTTTTTTTTAAAAAGTAAGACGGATCATATGATCTTTAACGAAATTTTGCACACTTGAATTATTATTAGTAAATTCAAGATTAACTTTAATTTTTATTTTTGCCATAACAATTATTATTGATCATAAAAATCAATAAAGCCATCCTATGAATTTATTTATAAATATATAAGGATATACAAATTATTCTCATGAAAAATAATAATAAATGTTCAAAATTTTATGAGATCTTATACCATGTTTCGTAAAAACGAAAAAATAAATAGCGAGAAGTAAAATAAAGTCACTATAACTTTTCTCCACCTTCCATCATAAAATTAAATTCCTTTTCTTGAAAGGCGAGTAAAAGAACACATACTAAAGTTTTAATCAATTCACCCTTTTCGATTTTTTAACTAATAAAAACCTTTTCAACGCCTGAAAATTTCTAGATCATACATATCATCATCAGTTTTGAGTACCCAAGTGCTATCATGCGTAATTAATATTCCATAAAATGTTTTTCCATAAAGCATAAATTCAAATTGGTGGTACTACGTCGGTGTTACCAATCCTCTTTTATACGTCATTTGTTCATTATATAGAGTATGAATTTCTTTTCCTTTCTTATTTGTAAAATGCCTTTCAATTTTTATTCTATGGGCAATAAATAAACTTCATTTTCACACAAGAAACTATATATTCAGAATTTTTTCCTGAATCTGATAGAGGTTTCTCGAATAATAGACCAAAAGAGTCATCTAAATTTGAAATAAAAGTCTTAACGGATTTGTCAAATAATTCATGATCCTCCTTTACTGAAAATGGATCTTTAACTTTTATATCAGGAATTTCTATATTTCTACCAAGTATATCTTAAAATTTCTCAACAAATTTCATCAAAATCATCATTATCATCCCAACAAATAATTTGGTTTGGAAAATAACGATCATAAGCATTAGTAGAGGGAGATTTATATGATTTTAGATATTTTATTGAAGGTAAAGATAAATTGAAAATATCTCTAAGTTTAGAAGGTTCTGAAATTGGAAAAATGATTGAGAAACTTCAGAATATGACTTCTTTTAAGAATTCTTTTTTGTAGTAGATGAACAGATACCAAATTAGAACAATATAAAAAACATTGTATCGTATGATCATCACAAGTAAGAAACTATAAAGAGTAATTACGTGGGCTAGGAAAGATTTAGACTTTTTATTGTGATTTATAATAGTTCAAAATATGTCAATAATTTATAAAATTAAAGAACTAGTTCAGTTCTTGGAATTAAATTACAATATCTTTGATAGTTTTCTTAATACGCTTAAATAAAGCAGATTGGTTTATAAAGCAAATAATTTAAATTTAAATGATTTAATTTATAAGAACAAAAATAGTTAATTTTTATTTATTTTTTTTTTTGAATATGTAAAACCATTCTAGGTGTTGCAGCCCACAATCTCGATTTGTTTAATTTCAGAACTTTTCTATATGTAACTTGAAATATTGAACATAATAAACTTTATAAAATAAATAATAATTTGCAAAATTTTACATTTGTGGTGGATAATTATTCTGATGTTCTGATGACATTATAGAAATAAAATCATTAACAAATTAAGAAAAATTTTTTGGATTTTATTAATCAAATTGCATATTTATTCGTTTATATTGTTTCTTCGGTAAAATGAACAATTTTTGTATTGTGATATTACAAATTTCGATTTTTTTAAAAAAAAATGAATCCACAATGACACATGGATTATTTTCATTATTTTGAAATTAGTAAACATGCTTGCTATATAATTAAATTGCAAATTTTTTTCATCATTATATAACTGAAGATTAGAAATAAAATTAGAAATAAAATAGCTGAATCTATATGATCTCACATCTTTGTTTTTTCTAAAAACTCTGTAATCAACATAATTTTCGAAGTAAACCCTAAGGTTAGTGTTTAACTTAGGTTATACAAAATCATGTGATTTAACCTAAAACTCTAAATGCCTGCAGTCACATGATCTTTATATCATATTACACTAAAAAGCAAATGGGTTTGTGTAATATCAACTTTGAAAAAAAAAATTTTTCTAAGTTTTTGTACTGCGGTGATGTAGAAGGTTGTTCTTCTTAAACCGCAAATAGGTCAGTATAACTTACTGAATTAGGAACTTGATTTTTAGATCTCAGAAAAATTTGATTAACCCTAGTCAGCGCAGTTATTGCAAAAAAAATATGTTAAGTATTTATTGCAGCGTAACAAAATTTATGAAAAAATTTTGCCACACACTATTGCAGTTAACAATAATTAAACATGAGTATAGTATATCACGTGAAATGGTTTTGAGTATATTTTTGTTATACTAAACAGACCTAACCTAATCCTGAACTAACCCTAACTTACCAATATTAACATTAACTTCTAGCAATTAAGTATAAAAGGTCATACTCAACATCAATTATATACCTTTCATGTGACCTGTCATCTCTTCAAACCGCAGGTAGGTTAGTGTAATATCTTAAATAGAAACTTGTTTTTCAGATTTCAGAAAATTTTTTGATTGGCTAACTCTAGTTAATGCAGTTTTTGCAGAAAAAATATGTTAAGTATTTACTGTAGTTAAACAAAATTTATAGAAAAATGATATCCCTAAAGCAATTTAACGCTATAATAGCATGCTCTAGAACTGCTAAATTATGTATATTATAAAACTTCTAACACATGTATTGGGAAGACATTGAAGATATTTAAGAACTATTCGGCAAATCCTGTAGTCAGATTTCCTTACAAAAGTAAATAATTAAAAAATAATTATTAAGTTATAAGACATTCCTACTGCCATCAACTCTCAAACAGAAATATCTAATTCCTTTACTTTTAATCACAACTCTATTATCTTTTTACAATAACATAATTTTCAAACTTTATTTAAGTAAAATCTAACCCTAGATACTAATACTTATTCTGATTCAGATTTGGATCAGATTTGGATTTGCCAGATTCAGATCAAATTAGATTCAGATATTTCAAATTCAAATCAAATCGGATATTACCCAAATTTGATTTGATCTGATCTATATGAATCATTAACTTAAACTCATAAATCAAAAATTGTAATATATCAAAAATTTTTAATCTCAAAGTTTATTTTAATCAAATTAATAATTATGGATTTAATTAACAGAAACATTAGAAATAGAAAAGAAAGATCATCTATAATTTTTGGATAAAATATTAAAGATGCTTAGTAATAAAATTATTTTTAAATAATCATTCAAATTTATTTATTATAGAAAAAATGATTAAACATATATCAAACATTATAAAATATAATATTTATATAAAATTATAATAGACTTTTTTTAAATATTTATAAAGAATTTATTATTTAATATTGCATAAAATTATTTTTTAACAAATATTTTTATTTAAAGTATTTTTAGAGACTAGAACTGGTTTTATTTCATAAATTAAACTTTTTTTAATTTAAAATTCTAATTTAAACTGAATTTATATAAAACTGACTCAATTAGATATTCAATTGTAATAAAACTAAAAAACTGGATTGTAATTAATTTTATTATTACAAAAGTATAAAAATCTCAAAAATAATACAAAAACTTCAAAGGAAAAATTTGTTAAAAATATATAATAAAAATAAAAATTTGAAGGAATAAGTTATAAAAATCTAAATATAAAGTATAATTCAAAAAAATTACAAAATTAAATCATTCAAATAATAAATTTTTTTATAAAACTTTTTAAATAAAAATAATTTAAACTTTTAACTATATTTATTAAAATATAAACATAAATATCATATTTTAGAGTTTAATATAAATGTATAAAACTGGTTTCATCTATTTTAATCATTTATTTTAATCATTTTTATTTTCAAAATGAATAATTTTATTAAAACAGATTTCAAATTTAAACAAAAATAGATCCAGTTTTATATTATTAGAGTTTGAATGAGTTAATTAAGATAGCTTTTAATATATTCTACGTATTCTACTTAACTTGAAAAAATTGAGTTAAGTCAAAAAAATTTTTAAATCTCAACTTAACTCAAGTTATATTTAGTAAATAAAAATACAGTAGATAATTTATTTTGATTAAATATTGCAATAAAATGATAAAATATCATTTATAATAAAAGAATTATTCTAATAAAATAATAAATCAACATATTAAAAAAATTATAAAAGAATTGTTCTAATAAAATGATAAAATAATCATTCTAAAATAATAATAAAAAGTATATATTGATAAAATGATAAAACATCATTTAAAAGATAAAACTAATACTTTGAGTTGGTCGAATTGACCTGGGTCATTTGACCTAATATGAAAAAAAATTTAAGTCAGAACTAATATTTTATGTTACAAGTCTTAATTTCTTAAAACCCATCAGGTTAAGATCACAAAGTTGCTTGACTTATGTAATCCAAACGATCAGGTGATGTAGTTAAATTATATAAATTACTACAATTTAAATAATTAGCAAAATTATAATTCTGACAACTTGAAAAATAAAAGCATTGTAAAATAAGCTTTTTTGCCAAAGAACATTTAAATAAAAATTCAAATACATTGTGAAGTTATATGTTAACTATTCTTATGTATTTTTAATAGAGTATAGATTATAGGTTATTATTATTATTTTATTTTTAAGAGATTTTATAGGATAAAAACATGGCGTCGTAATATTAGTGATTCAAATACAACAAATATTTAATGTTATTTAGAGGATTATAATTCAAATAAAAATATAATTAATTTAATAAAACAATGAATGTTTATGTTGAATAAGTTTAAATATGTCTTAAAGCTGATACAATGCACACGTATATGTGTTCCAATTCCTAGCAATAATATATTCAAAAAATTAAATTTAAATTAATGTATTACCAAAAAACTTCAAAATAATAAACTTTCAAATTTAATTTATTTTTCATTATCTATATAAATAAATAAATTTCAATATAAATATTATCTTTAAAAATTCAGGTTGAATCTAGTTAATCAATACACTGGTTGAAATGATACAATTCAGCCAAAAATCAGATATCTGAATTATATCTGAATTTAAGCTGAATTGTGTCTGAATTATGACTGAATTGTAATAAATTTGGTCTAATTCCTATAGGCACAATTTAGCACTAATAGGACCAATTAGGATATAACAATTTAAATATAATTTAACCTAAAAATTAAGCTTAAAATTAATATAATTCAGATACAATTCAGATATAATTTGACCAAAAATCATCCTAATTTAATCACTTAAATCAACTATAAATCAATTACAAATCATTTATAAATCAGATTAAAGATGGTACTTTAATTAAGAAGTTGCAACTCATATAGGCCACTTTGGGGGTTCTGGTGCAAACTCCAAATCTGCTTACGAACCCAGTTTGCTATATGATTTCCAATATCAAATTCAAACCTCTAGCGCCTTTTGACTCAAATATAGATAATGTTATCGAACTT
>CAMKVN010001592.1:0-17580 GCA_946474995.1 Funneliformis geosporum
AAGATAGCTTTTACAAAGTAAGTTTAGTAACAGGTGAATTTTTACTATTAAATTTAGTAAAATAACTCTGCAGTTTCGGTTTTACTAAGATAACTTAGTAATAACCACTATCGCAGTTTCAGTTTACTAAGAAAACTTAGTAATAACCACTATTGCAGCTTCAGATTACTTATAAAACTTAGTAATAACTATCATTGCAGCTTTGGTTTTACTAAGAAAATCTAGTAATAACCACCATCTCAGCTTTGTAACAATTTTATTAGTAAAAGAGCATTTCTGAAGCTGCAGAGGCGTTTTTTACTATGTTTTCTTAGTAAAATAGCATCTCTAAAGCTGTGAAAGTATTTTTTACTATGTTTTGTAAGTAAAATAACGTCTCTAAAGTTATGAAGGCATTTTTACTATATTTTTTCTTAGTAAAAAAGGCATTTCTGAAGCCACAAAGGCGCTTTTTACTATGCGTTTCTTAGTATAAAGGTATTTTCAAAGCCGCAGAAGCACTTTTTACTATTGTTTTCTTAATAAGAAGCACTTCCAAAACTTTGAAGATAGCTTTACTATTGATTTAAATCAAACCAAATATTTGAATACTTGATTTGAATTCGATCGAATCGAATCAAACATTAATTTGGATTTGATCAAATAAATCATTCTTTGATTTGAATTTGATCAAATCAAATCAAATTATGGAATCCTAATAACAGCTTTAGTTTTAAATTCAGTACTTCTTACAAATCTTGGTATACAATTTGAATGAATTATTTAGATTATATGGTTAAGGATAAGCCAAATTAAATTCTAATAATAATATTTCATCCAAATGAAAGCTGTTTAAAAAATCAAATAATGATGTTAAAACAATGGTTTTCAATTTTTGTTTCAAGTGCCTTAATATTAATTAAAGGAAACTTTATTTGGAATTACATAACTTTAGTTTTTTACGTACTAAACATCAATCAAACTTTGGATCAAAATCTACAAAATAAATGCCTTAGTTTTCTATATCATCATCATCATCATCATTATCATCACTATTAACATCATCAAATATGACAACTACAAAATCAATAATTTATAACAAGATTCAAGAGCAATAGTATTCTATACCTTTATTAGGAAAACAAGAAATAAAAACAAAGTTTCAGCCAACAAATTGACAAAATTATCAGATATTGCGTTAAATGCATTTGTAGCTAAAACTTCAATAGAAATTTCTAAAGAAATTTCTGAAGAAATTACTGAAAAAATTTAGAAGTAAGAAGAACTAACTCATGAAATTGTATCTGTATTAAAAAAATCTAAAGGTCGTTCATCTCATACAAAATAATGTTTTTTTATAATTTTATTTACTGTAAAATAAATAAACATTTTTTTATTTTATATAATAAACTTATTTATTTTTTAAAAAAAAATTTAATATAATCAAAAAATATATTTTAATGATTTGTTAGTTTCTAAATAATAAATAATAGTAATTTTTATTTTTTTCATCTTAGATGATTCAAAATACTATATATTTTTTTTATTTTTTCGTATTAGCATAAAATAAATAAAAAAATTTATTAATTAAAAACCAGTCTTATTACATATCAAGAAAAAGAAATATTTTCATATATTAAATATATTAGATAATAGTCTAAATAATTTGTAATCAATTATATAAAAAACAAAAAAAAATTTCAGCCAATAATCTGTAACTTACTAAAAATAGTTAAAATAAATAAATGATCAATTAATTTTAGTTTAATAATGCCATAATTTTATGTAAACTTTATCATTGTTAGTTTAAACACATTTTTTTATTTTTTTTGTAATATTTATTGTTAACAGTTAGGCAAATATTTTTTTTTTGTTTTTACTTTTGTATTGTTAATAATTTATAGATAATTTTTTTTCGATTTAAGTCACTTTTGATAAGCTGGATTGGTTTTTTATTATTATTTATTTGTTTGACTATTTAAATTTTTCTTTTTCTTTAGTTTACTTTTTCACATTAAGCCGCTTTGAGTAAGTAGTATACTTGGTTTTTCGTTTGATTAATTATTAATTAGTTTTTCAGTTTTTTGTAGATCTAGATCTTTGAACAGTTTCTCATTTAGACAGATTTTAGTAAGTGAGATTGTTATTTTTTATTTTTTATTTTATTGATTACTAATTTTTTTTAGATGTTTTAAGGTGGATTTCAATTTGGATAAGTGGGATTTCATTTTTTTTAATTAATTATTATATTATTTGTTTTTTTAGATCCTTCGCTTAAGAGCCGCTTCAGATAAGTGGATTTATATTTTTTTTTCATTTTTTGTTTTATTGATTACTAATATTTTTTGTTTTTTAGATCTTTCATATTATAGCAGTGTTTGCCAAATGATTATAACTGGCAAATGATTCAAATGACAAATGACAAATGACCTATCATTTCAATTATCAAATGACCAGTCATTTCAATAATTTTTAAATATAGCAATTTTATAAATTTTTATAATTTATTTTGTTTATTATAGTGTAAATAAGTTAAATTATTAAAATATTTAATTATATATATTAAAAAAATTATTTCATATTGGGCAAATATTTTATATAATATATAATAGTATATTAAATTATATTCGAGATCCGAATGAGTCGACTCAAATTATGAGTCAAACAAATCCAGTAAAATTAAATCAAGTGCTAAATTCAAGCTAAAAATTGAACAATTTTTTAGTTTCATTCAAAAGAACAATAAGTATCATTCTGATAGAATGATAAAGAATCGCTCTAAAGTAATGATTAAAAGCATCATTCTGATAGAATAATAGAAGAATCATTCTAAAGGAACAATTTTTTTATCATTCCTATAGAATGATATAGTATAATTCTTAAGGAATGATTTTTTTGTATCATTCCTTTAGAACAATATTTATCATCCTATTGGAATGATTTTTTGTATCATTCCTTTAAAATGATGTAGTATCACCCTATTAGAACAATTTTTTTATCGTTCCTTTAGAACAACCTTTTATCATTCTTAAAAAATGATTTTTTTTATCATTCTAATAGAACGACGTAGTATTGTTCTTAAAGAACAATTTTTTATCATTCCAATAGAATGATGATTTATCATTCTATTGATTTTGGTATCGTTTCTTTAGAACAATGTAGTATCATTCTATTAAAATGATTTTTTATCGTTCCTTTAAAATGACCTTTTATCGTTCTATTAGAATAATTTTTTTGTATCATTTCTTTAGAACGATCTTTATCGTTCTATTGGAACGATTTTTTGTATCATTCTTTTAGAACTTTTAGAATGATGTATTATCAATTTATTGGAATGATTTTTTTGTATTATTCCTTTAGAATGATCTTATCGTCCTATTAAAATGATTTTTTATATCATTCCTTTATAACAAAATAGTATCGTTCTATTGGAACAATTTTTTTATCTTCCTTTAAAATAACCTTTTATCATTCTTAAGGAACTATTTTTTTGTATCGTTTCTTTAGAACGATCTTTATCATCCTATTAAAATGATTTTTTGTATCGTTTCTTTATAATAACCTTTTATCATTTTTAAGGAATGATTTTTTTATCATTCCGATAGAATGATGATTTATTGTTCTATTGGAATAATTTTTTTGTATCATTCCTTTAGAATGATCTTTATCATTCTATTGGAATGATTTTTTGTATTATTCCTTTAGAACGATCTTTATCGTTCTATTGGAATGATTTTTTGTATTGTTCCTTTAGAACGATTTTTTATCATTCTTAAGAAACAATGCTTTTAATCATTCCTTTAGAATAATTCTTCTATCATTCTACCAGAACGATTCTTTATCGTTAGGAGATAAAATTGCAAAACTCGCTAAGAATTTGCGATTCTTTAAGAGTATTGCTAATTTTTTTGTAAAAGTAAATGACTAAATGACAAATGATTTAAATAATCTTAAATGATCTTGATCATTTATCATTTGTCATTTAGATCATTTGCGAAATAACAAATGCTAAATAATTTATGATTATGACAAAGGAATAGACAAATCATTTAAATGGTCAAATGACCAGGTCATTTCCAAACATTGTGTTATAGCCTTGAAGCTCTTTGAATATGTATTATTTTTTGTTTTTTTTTAGTATTTATTTTCTGATTAATAATATTTTTTTTAGATATTTTTTGGCGGATTTTCATGTCAGGCTGCTTTCAGATATTTCAGATAAGTAGATTTCTTTTTTTTTTATGTTATTAATTTTTTTTTAGATCTTTTGGGTGGATTTTTACTTTGGTGTCACATTGGGTAAATTGATTTGATATTTTCATTCTCGTTGCATTATTTTCGTTTGATTGATTATTAAACTTTTTTTTTAGATCTGGGCTTTAAGACGCTTTGAGTTAATATAATGTTTTTATTTTTATTGGATTACTTTCGTTTTATGATTATTAATGATAATATTTTTTATTTTTTAGATTTTTCGCGTTATAGTCTTGAAGTTGCTTTGGGTAAGTATTTTTTTTTAGTATTTGTTTTCTGATTAATAATATTTTTTTTAAATCTTTTTGGGCGGATTTTTGCATTGGCTTACTTTTGGGTATTTTGGATAAATAGATTTTTTTTTTCATTTTTTCATTATTAGTTCTTCTTTTTTTAACTCTTTGTAGCAGATTTTCACTTTAAACTACCTTAGACATTTCGGATAAGTGGATATCCTTTTTTTTGTCTTTTGTTATTAATTCTTTTTTTTAGATATTTGCGACAGATTTCATTTCAGGCTGTTTTCGTGTATTTAGTGTAAGTAGATTTCTTTTTTTATCTTTTGATATTAATTCTTTTCTTTATTCTTTTTTAGATTTTTATGGAGATTTTTACTTTAGGCTGCTTTAGATATTTCAGGTAAGTAGATTTTTTTTTCATCTTACGTTAATTCTTTTCATTATTAATTTTTTTTATATCTTTAAGACAGATTTTGTTTTAGGCTGCTTTTGGGTATTTCGGGTAAGTAAATCTTTTTTTTTCATTTTGTCGACTTATCAATTATTAATATTTTTTGATCTTTCACTTGTAGACTACTTCAGGTAAGTGAATTTTTATTTTTTAGGTTTTTAAATGGAATTTCGTTATAGATTCTTTAGAGTAAATGGTATTGTTTATTTTTTTAGATCTCTGATTTTTTAGTTTATATTGCGGGCAATCATATCAAATTGCAAATTCTAGACTTATTCTTCTTCCTTCTAATGTTTCAACTTATTTACCTATTGATCCTTGAATATCGAATACAAAATTTTTAAATTTTTAAACTAAATTAAATTTAAATATCTTAAATCATTTATTTATGCTATATATGCATTTTGTGGATGCTTAATATATTCATAAAAATGTGAATGGTTAAATTATAATAAAACTTTATTTTATCCTCTTTTACAAACATATCCTGAAAAACAACCTGAATTACTATTAATATTTCATGTTAAACTTCCAAAACGTATTGCTATATGTTTATCATATAAGAATCCTACAAAAAGATATATATTTATATTTTTTCATTCTATTCCAAATGAAATTCAAGCAGTTCCTTTAGAAAAAAGAATGTATTTATTTTCTGTATTTATGCATTGTTCTTTAGGTAGAAATTCTAACTATAGCACAATGTATTCAGAATATAAAACATTAACCAGTATAATGAATTTTTCAAAAAATATGTGTTCATTAATATTATATTCTGGAATGGTTAGTGTTTATCTTGAAGATAATGATTCAATATCAGATACTTCTTGGCTTAATGATACTAATGATACGTTAATCGCAGCAGCTGATTGGTTAAAATTATATAATACTTTCTTAAAGATTTATTCACGTCTTTTAAATCTTCCTAGTTCTAATACTGCAAATTCATTTTTCAGTGCTTTTCATATATCTGATGATAATTCTGTACCACCATTTTTACTTAATGAAATTATAGTATTAAATGTTAATTTTTAACATTGAAATTCACAATGAAGATTATCATTATTCATACTTAATGGCAAGATTTATTAAATATCCTGATAATATATTATTACCCTTAGGTATAAATGATCCAAATCTAGAAGATTTATTATTTCCTGACTTATTTTCAAATGGAAAAGGATACTATCAAAATATGAATCTTAATTACAGCATACAAAACATTATACTTAAAGAAACTTATTCTAAATATATTAAACAATGTATACTTAATATAGATTCTTGATTTAGACTTCATCATAAATGGATGGTATGGTCATAATTACAATTAGAAAAAATTCAAAATCATTAAAATAATCAACGAATTTTAAGACAAAATTAAGCTAATAAGATTCATCAATTGCCAATTGTAACACAAATTATTTAAAGGTCAAGCTATTCTAATAGATAAATAATAAATGAATCTATAATAACTATATTGCCAACTTTTATTCGTACTGGTAATACTTACTTTTATGAAAAGGAATTTCATGTAAATAAAATGATTTCTTTATATGATTTACCATCTTTATTTATCATGCTTATAATGGCAGAAAATCATTAGATACATTTACATAGAATTTTAAAAGTAACAGATAATCATAATACTATACCATCAAATAGACTTTTACACAATATATTATACTTCATAAATCATTTACAACAATTTAAAAAACACATTTGGAAAAAACCTGAGCATTCAAAATGATGTGAAATTAAACACTTTTTTGAAAGAGTAGAATTTCAAAATTGTAATGCAGTCCATACACATAATATATATTGGACTACAAAAACAATTGAACAAATAATTGCTGAGAATCTTATAAGATCTGATTTAACAAATCCAATTACTAAACCAGATTTATATGCATAAATAATAGCAAATCAAATCTATACATGCATTTTAAAATGTGGAGGTCTGGTAATACTAGGGTAAGTTTACAAAAAAAAATTTCCCATCCCCTTTTCTTTCAATTACATATTATGATAAAAATGCACAACATTATATATATAGATGTATAAAATCTGAAGATCAATGGTAGTTCCTTATCATCCTGAAACTTTAATCATTTGGAATGCTTACATGAATATGTCAGTTCTCGTAAGTAAGCTTTTTATTTAACAAAATATTTAGCTAAAGTGGATCCTTTTCATGTTTTTAATATAAAAAAGATAACAAATTTAAAGAACATATAATAGCTCGAAGATTAGGTTCAATAGAATTAATGTTCTTAATATTAGGTGAAGCAATTTGTAATTCATCTTATTCAGTTATGTATTTTACTATAAATTCTCTTACAAGTAGACAAAAAGCTATTCATCCTATTTATTTGATCAATGGAGAAGAAGAAGATCCCTATTGTAAAAATCATATCGAAAAATATTTTGATTGATCTGATCATGAATAATTTAACAATATAACTTATTCAAATTATTCTAAAAATTATGAAGTAAATACAATTCATTCTTTAATGAGAAAGCAACATATTTATACTAATCAATTGGGTAATTATGTGATAAAAAGAACCATTCCAAAATTAGTTATATTTTATTATTTAAAATTGCAAAATGGTAAAATATATTTTTATCAAAAACTTTTACTTGAAATTCCTTGTTAATGTAAAGAAGAAATACTTGGAAACTTTTTAACTTATCGAGAACATTGGTTGCATTATCATCCAGAATTACTTGAAATAATGTAACAAGTAATTCAAGAATATTTGCGATCTTAACAATTAAATTTAGATGTCACATTCAATCAAGTATTAGATACATTGCTTGATAATTTACAATCTATTCTTCCAATTTTTATATTAGAAATTATTGATATTCTACTTAAATCTTTGTGACTTAATCCACCAATTTATACTCAATGCAATGCATTAAATCTTTCAATTGATTAGTTAAATACGATTTCAATTATTCGTAATATTTTAGGTTTAAGAACACAAAAAAATAAATATTCTTATTTTTTTATTACTAATTCAATTGGAATTAGAAAATCATTTATAATTAAAAGATTTACCAAAAAAAATCAAATTACTTATTATTAACTCTAACTGAAGTAGCAGCTCAGAATATTAAAGAAGAAACCATACATTCTGCATTAAGAATTCATGAAACTCTTGGCAAATTCCAATCCTTGGCTTTTTATAATATTGAATTTTTTAAAACTTTAAAAAAAATCGATACTTTAATATTTAATAAAATTTCAATGGTTTCTGTAAAACTTTTTAGTTTCTTTTCTGATATGTTTTCGATTATTCAGCAACAAACAATAGCATTTGGTGGAATAAATATAATTGTTGTAGGTGATTTAGCACAATTACTTCCAGTTTCTGGATTACCAATATATAAATGTT
Source organism: Funneliformis geosporum (assembly GCA_946474995.1). Classification (NCBI taxonomy): domain Eukaryota; kingdom Fungi; phylum Glomeromycota; class Glomeromycetes; order Glomerales; family Glomeraceae; genus Funneliformis; species Funneliformis geosporum. Next base: position 8,325 of record CAMKVN010001592.1, read on the forward strand.
CTGAACAGAAATTATTTTATCCTTTATTTCTAAGACATTCATAAAGACAAATTCAAGATTTGCAATATTATAATGCATTACAAGAAATTAGATTAACTATGTCTTTAACTACATAAAACTTTTTATATCAAAAAACTAGAAGTTTTGATCATCAACAATCACTTAATGTTACACTTAATACTACAAATATCATTGGATATAAACAAACTGCTGATTGAATTAATCATTTTATTTATAATATGCTTCCAGTGAACGAAACAAATTTTAGATTATCACAACTATTAATTTCATTAATATGCAACAAAATGATCACGATGATTTTCGAAAAATTATTTAAAAAGAAGACTAATCATCAAGTCATTTACGTTTATAACAAGATGCATGTGTAATGTATGTAATATATCTTAAAAATGATTTAATTCAACAAAATATTTGTAATGGGACTATTGGAATTGTAACTGATATTGATCTGAAAGCTTTAGAAGTAAGGATAGCATTTAGTGTAGTGTAATGGGTGAAATTGTTAATATTGGAATAAAAAGAGAAATTATATTATTTATGATTGATGGAAAACCATCAAGCAGATACCAATTTTCATTACAAAATGCTTTTGCACTAACAGTACATAAAACACAAGGATTAACTTTACCAGAAGTATCTATATGCCTTGATAATCAAATATTTTTTTTTTTTTTTCAGTACGTAGGTTTAGATGAGACGTTAAACTGAGGATATCAAGCATCCTATTTATGTCAGCCTCACCCCTAGGTCTCCACTGGTTATTTCTGCCATTGGTAACCTACACCGTTGTAACTGGCCCAAATATTGCCATCGCCTTTAGTGATACTGTTGCTAAAATTAAGTCCATTAGGAAGATTTGACCTCCCCTGCCGGTTACTAACTATCTGGGACCACATATCACTATAGGACTGAGGGATCCATTACACCATATACCTTGCTAGGGTATATTCTTACCCCAATTAATGCCGCAGGGTTCATGAGATTATTACCACAAGATTTGCCCAAATGGTAAACTAACGGGAGTGATGATCAGGCCATATCGACAAACATCTTAGGAATTGAACCTAATTTCAGATCTAATGATATGTTCGATTAGACGATGCTGTAGCGTATAATGCAGTTTATTATCACTGTTGATCTAATCTACTAATTTCTGGTTAATCACTTTCTTAATTTATATGCTATCTTATGATCATATACAGAAATAAGGGCTCCTGCCGGGTGAGACGTAAGACTGTATCCATTACAGACCAATTAGCGAAGGCCAAGTTTTTGTCGATCCCAGGCTTCATTTGCATCTACTTGTTCTAATATTTTTTGAATAGAAGTTAAACGAGCCTCTCGTTTATTTAAAATAGTAGCAAGACTGCATCTAAAACTGTGAGGACTAATTTTTTTGTCTTACGCTATGCAGTATTTAGGCATAATCGACAGATTGATCAACCAGAATCTAACGCATATTAGTATATACACCCACTTGTTCAGTTATAAAGAAATTCCTTATGGAAAATCATATAGTTTTATATATCGCACGATACCTGAACCATGGCCTATCGCTTTGCAATGAAGCTTATAGCTTAATAGAGGCTCGCGACTTAACCACTAAGCAAGGAATGCTAATCCTCTTGATAATCAAATTTTTTTTTTATTACAGTTCTGGTGATTGATATGTGACGTTATGACTAGAATCTTATGAAAATATATGTCGGTCACACTATTAGGTCTCCACTGGCTTATATGTTCATTGGCAACCCATACTGATAAACTGGTCCAGATATTACCTTGTAAGCGGAATTAAGCCTTTATAGAGGATTTGACATCCCCTCTGGTTACTACCTATCTGGGAACTACATACCACTATAGGACTGAGGGATCTATTACATCATATACCTTGCTAAAGTATACTCTTATCCAACTAATGCCACAGGGTTCATGGGATTATTACCATAAGATTTGCCTAAACGGTAAACTAGCAGGGTGATGATCTGGCTATATCGACAAATATTTTAGGAATTGAATCTAACCTCAAACCCAATGATATGCTCGATTAGATGATGCTGCAGCATGCAATGCAGTTTATTATCACCTTTGATCTAATTTACTAATTTCTGGTCAATCACTTCCTTAATTGATAAACATATGCACTTATGTACACAAGCCTACGGAAATAAGGGCCCCTACCAGGTGAGAAGGAAGACTGTATCCATTATAGACCAATTAGCGAAGGCTAAGTTTCTGTCAATCTCTGGTTTTATTTGCTTTCCCATGTTCTAATGCCATGCAGTATTTAGGCATGATCAATGTTAATCAACAGATTGATCAACCAGAATCTAACGCATATTAGTATATACGCCCACTTGTTCAATTACAAAGAAATTCCTTATGGAAAATCATACAGTTTTATGTATCGCATGATATCTGAATCATGGCCTATTGCTGTATAATGAAACTTTAGCTTAATAGGGCTCGCAGCTTAACCACTGAGCAAGGATTGCTGATTCTCATAATCAAATATTTTCTGCTGAACAAGCTTATGTAGCATTGAATTAATGTTCAGATTGGTCTAAAGTGCATATCACGTCTATACATCCTTCAGCTTTCATTACAGACAATTTGATGATTGAAGAATATAAACACTTTGAATTAAAGGCCGCTATAGTTTTGCCTTTATAAATATGTTAATTTTAAAATTTTTCAATATTTATATATATAGATTATAATATAATTAATTAATATATTCTTTTATATAAAGACAAACAATTTATATATGTATTTCAAGTAATTATTTGTTCTTTTTATTTTATTAGTAAATAATTCTTATAAATTGCATTGCAATGAATAGGGTAGGTTGAAAAGTTGCATAGGAACTGAAGTTTCTTCTATTCACAATTTCTAGTTTGTTTATAATGTATTACAATTTATATTTATTAAATAAGAAATTATTTTTACTTTTTTTTCTATAAATAATAAACAAGTTTTTTATTTATTATTAGTGATGATTTTCATCAGTATATAACATATATTACATATGTAAAGTATCATATGATTATAGAAGTTTAATTTAGTATTTATATTAACTATCATACAATTACATAATTAAAATTATTAACTTTTAAACATATTAATAATTACTACTAATACTAATAAACTTGTTATTTTAAATATTATTTATATTATTTTCTTAATCAGCTTTATATTTTACACAAGTACAAATATTATGCCTTTTATATAAACAATAATTTCCTATAAATAAATTGTATAAGAAAAATATATGTTTAAAAATATATAATATATGTAAAATATATATATATATATATATATTATAATATATTCAAAGATATTTTTATATATTAAATACTGAAAATTGACTTTTTTGTATTTAGAAAAATACTAAATTTATATGTTTATATAATTTTACATAGATTTTATATATTTATTCAATATATGTTAGATTTTTAAATCTAATTAATATATTATGCATTATTTTGATTAAATTTTTTATGTATAAACATTAAATTGTATACATTATTTTGATTGCAATTTTACACATTTAATTATTAAATAAATATAATTCGTTAAATTTTTGAAATTAATTAATAAATTTTTATAACTAATTTTATAATTTATAAATCATTAATAATTTTTCAGTCTTATTTGAGATAAGTGCTAAGAAAATGGACCAAATTTTTTTTTTTTTAAAAAAAAGTTTCTAAGTAAAGTAGATGTAGATTTGGTCATTCGATTCAGAACATTTGTTATTTCAAAAAAAATTTTTTTGTCGATTTGGTCTCTTTTCTCAGCACTCACCTCATTTAGTCATAATATTTTATAATAATTTTATTATAAAATATTTTTAGTTACATTCAGCTACAATTTATTAGTAATTAATAAATTACAAAATTAGTTGTAAAAAAAATAAAATAAATTTTATTTATATTATATAAATTAATTCATTATAATATTAAATAAGAGATTTATAATTTAAAATTAAAATTTAATATAAATATAAAATATTTACCTGATTATAAATCAGTATAATATATTTTTTGATTTTTTATTTTTTTTAATTATTATTATATTATATTAGTAGCTTCCAAAAGAAATGCAAGTAGAGTTGCTTGCTTTTAAAAGCTTATAATTCACCAACTACGAATACTAAAAATATGATTTTGTATTTATTTTAAATCTCAAAATCTAAATAATATTCAGTAAAAATTTGAAATATGATTAATAAGACTAATTTTGCATAATTAGCAATCTACATCAAATTTGTTTACTTAACAAAGTATTATTGAGATTACATTACCATGGCTTGGAGTTAGGAATAGGATAAATATAAACAAGTTTTCATCTTGCAAGAATATCTTGTAAAAAATTGTACAAATATGAAAATTTTGAAAAGCAATTTAAAAGTATCAACATTGAAATATTTAATAAGCTCATAAGTGATGCCTGACAGATCAGCAGCTTTATTATTAGAAAAGGATTAATCAGTTAGATCTATTCATTGAAATTAAGAAGATCTAATAATAAGGAATAGCAATTTTCATCAATATATTCTAAACCATTATAATTTTATTTCTAAAAATTCCAAAATGAATGCGATTCTTTCTTGGAATTTTTTGAATTAACTATTGTTTAAAAATGAGTACTAGTATGTGTAGGAATTTTAGAAGGATCTAATTCTAAATAGGATTGTTATTGATCATCTTTTATGAGAATACTATCTAGTATAATCAACATTTTTCTTCTTTCAAGACAAATCAATCATTGCTGATGGATTATCAGTAAAGTTATTTACCCGTTAATATATAAATGAAGTAATATATATTGTTTGTCTTCTATTTTATCAAGAAGTTTAATTTTTTGATTTATATATAATAATGACTTTTTTAAGATATGTCAAAATGTTGGAAATGATTTATTATCATATGCTGATTTAATGTTTTGAGTAGGAATTTTTTGAACAATTTAAAGATTAATAATATTAATATATTTGTTGTATTTATTATATTAAAATATGTATTGTGGTTGAAATTTTTGTAACATTAAGATAAAATTTGTTGATTTTGTTGAGAGATTTATAAGAAGATTGATAAGTGTAGAGGAAGTCATTAGATATTTGATCAGTGGTGAAGTATTTAAAAAGAGTATTTTAGATGCTTGAATAATTATACAGCTGAATGAATCTCAAATGAAATTAAGTTTATTATAAGAAAATGTTTGAGAATCTAAATTGAGAAATTATAGTAAAAGATCTTGAAAAATTAAATTATCTAGTTTTGCTAAAAATTTGTTTTATATTTCTTTAGAAGTTTGATTATACAGAAATTTAGTTTTGATCATTTTTCTATTTGAGTGAGACGTTGAATTTTTGATAAAAAATATTATTTTTGTAAAAGAAAAAAACTAATAAAGTGTGATCAGATTTGTAATTATATGAGTAAGTATTTAAAGAAGTTGAAAAGATAAGATCATGTGTGAGAGAAGAAGAGGAAAAAAGGTAATTGAGAGAAGAAGTAGTATTTGAAGAAAAAGTTAATAGGTAAGGATGATTAAAAAGTTTCAAATTATTTATTAGGCCTAGATTTTCAAGTTGAGTGAGAAAATATTGGTATCTTTTTTATTTTGATGAAGAATATTTTCATTTTATGTCTATATTAAAATCACTCATAATAATATAATGATAATTTTTTGATTTAACTTCTAATATAAGATCTTCTTCCTTTATTACAAAGTCCTTTTACTTCATCTTTTTAATAGATAAAATGATTTATTTAGGATCTTACTGATTAAATTTTTAGTGTAATAGTGGCTAAACCTTTTTTCTTTCCTAATTTCTAAAATATAATAATATAATTTCAGTTGTATTAGATTCTATAAAAGTGCAGGATTGTTCTTGATATAGATAAGTTTTATGATTATTTATATAGAGATTTTTGTAAATTCTGAACATATATAATTCTTAATTATTTTTTTAATAAAGTTTTGCAAAACTACTATACTTAAAAAAAGTTATGATTAAGTTAAGAAGACTAGCACTTCTTGCTTAGTAGTTAATCTGTGAGTTACTATTAAGTTATTAGCTTTATTACAAAATAATAAAGCATAATTCAGGTGTTATGTGATATAGCCTGAAAAGATCTTTTGTAAGAGAAAAATTGATGGTTATTAAAGAAGCTTAACTACCACCTCGATGGGTGCTTACATGATAAGAAAATTCTCAAGTGTTTTATCAGCTTGTTCTTCTGTAATAAAATAATCCTTAGCTAACCTATAGTATAACCCATATAGTTCTATAACAGCATTAAGAATTTTTAAATCTTTATCATAATAAGATTTATAATTACTAATAACTTGCTTATATTTGTCTTCTATTAAAAGTATCTTCTCACATTTTTTAAGATACATGATTTGGGATTTTCTATCTGACGTAATTCTAGAACATGTCTTTTTATAATTTTGTATAAACTTACCATCTTTTGGTCTTCTACAGAGAATTCCTGCCTTAAGTACTTTGATTAAAGCCTTTTCAACTTTCTGGGAAGTAAGCTTAACTTTTTAGATTTGCTTATTTTCAGTTAATAGAATTTGTGTACTCATTATAAAGGTATTTGTATTAATATATTGTGTAAAGTTTTATTTAATTAAAATTATTTATATATATATTCAGAAAATGAAAGCGGATTTTATTTGTACTTATTTTCATAACTCTGGCAAGACTTGTGGTAAAGCCTGTACTCAATCTGAAGGTTATTGATTGCATTATAAAGCTAAAAAGCATCAGTTTTACATAAATCAGGATGTGGTAAGCCTACTGGGTCATTTTGTGATCATTGTCATCTTCATACTAGAAGCTATTATATGATTTAATATATTAATAGATTTCGGAATAAGGCCCTGATGTTTGATATGTATTCAAGAGATTAGACTTTTAGTAAAAGATAGATTTATTATATAGTTAGTTGAGAAGTTAGACTTTTTTTTTGCAGTCAGATTTCACATATAGGTAGACGAAAGATTAGACTTTTTTGTCTCAAGTTTGTGTAAAGGAAATGGCTCTAAAATAGTTTCCTGTATGTTGATAAATTGATAATATGCTAGAATATAATCATTAAGCTTTGATTTGCTAACTATATAACTGCTAAATCAAATCTCAAAGAGGTTAGACTTAGTATATAGTATACATTTTAGGCTTGCATGATTGGTTTCAACTCAAATTACTTCACTTTGTTTCTTGATTTTTGATGGTACAGTCATACCTCTCTATAGCGAATTTTTATATAACGAATTTTTTGGACAACTATATTAAATTTACCCTCGTTATAACGAACTAGCCAATCAAATTCTTTAAAAAATTCACTATAGCTCTATAGCGAAGTTGAAGTTCAAGACATAAAATTCGTTATATCAAGGGTTGACTGTACATCTAGAGGCAAGCAGAATAGCATAAAAGTTATTATTTATATTAGGTTTGCAATATCAGGCCCAGCTCAAATCACATCACTTTGTTTCTTGATTTTCAATGGTCTCTCCTGAGGCAAACTGAATAGTAAAAATTTTTTGATGTATTATTTGGGATTAAAATCAGGCTAGAATGGCTATATAAAACAGTATAATTCTTGGTATTTGAAGACTAATTCCTAACCAAGTTCGATATCATCATCTATATTTGAGTTAAATTACGTTAAAGGTTTGAATTTGATAATTTGATTCATATAGCTAAAATTGATTCGTGGGTGAACAGGAACCTTTCTGAATATCTTTTGGATTTTTGTTCCAGAAACCCATTTTCATCCTATTGTATTTGTCCTTGAATTGAAGAATAACTTGAAATAGAGATTTTTAAATAAACTAAGAATTAACTAATTATCTTCAAATAATAAATATCAATAAAGACAATCTGACCCTTTAATTAATTAAACATATATATATTTCTTTCATATGTTAGATGTAATTAACCTCTCTATTAGCAAATATAAATTGATAACTTAACGATATACAGATTAAGCTTAACAATGATACTAAGTTTAATTTAGTACTTGATTATATATATAGCCGCCTTTCACTTCCGAATCATCTTAAAAAAATAATATATATATATATTGATATATAATTACCTTTAAGAAGAAGATGAAATTTCTTTAAATAAAAAAATATGATAAATTATTTTTAACAATTACAATTGGATTTAACATAACTGTTATTAGAAGATTATATTAAAATTCCTTAAATTCTTTTTACAAAGTCTTATGAAAATGATTTTATAGAACTAGTTAGAATATTCTATTCTTTTCTTAGAAAAGATTTAAGAATTGTTATGTTGATTTATACATACTATCTGAGAGAGAGATATGAGAAGGTCCTAACTTATATAGAGTCTAAAATCAATAACATGATATTACTTTTAAAAAATATTTGTTATACTATTTTTTGAAAGTAGCTTGACCAATATCTATATACTTATTATAGATTTGTATATTATATTAAGTATGATCAACATAAAGTCATCTAACATTTAGCCTTGATTATGTGAGTTTTATCTTCTTTTGAAAAAGAGCTCAAAACTTCAGAAGATAGTCATGTTATTCTTAAAATATGATTACTATATTCTTCCGATTTTAAGTATCACATTTTTGAAGGGAAAATCAGATTAAATCTTTGAGTAGTGTTTAACATCGGTTGTTTTTTTATATTACTTGATTTACATGATTTACATAAATATTTGTGACTTTTTTAAAAAAAAAAAAAATTCTTATCTAATTTTTAAAAAATTTTTTAAAATCTAACCGTCCATCCTAAAAAAAATGTTTTAATTTTGCGAAAATATTGAAAATATTATAACTTTATTGTATTACATATAAATAATCAGCATAAATAAATATGATCGATAGTAACAAATTTACCATTTACCACTTTTTTTGTTTATAATGCTTAAAATTAAATATTCTTCTTATTCTACTTTTGAAAAGCTTGAAATTTTACAATATGCAAAATTATATGGTTTAAGAACAGCTACTCGTCATTTTACTATTGATCATTCAATGATTTCTCGTTGGAAAAAAAAAAGAAAATCTCAAATCTGCAAAAGGCAATAATCGACGTTGTTAAGCTTAAACTGTTCGTCGTTAAGTTAACAATTTTATTTGCTAACAGGAAGTTTAATTACGTCTAAACTATGAAAGAAATATACACGAATTTAATTAATTGAAGGGTCAGATCGTCTTTATTGATA
>CAMKVN010001593.1:0-17578 GCA_946474995.1 Funneliformis geosporum
AAAATTTATATTTAAAATTTTAAATAAATAATTTTTTTGATTATTTTTTCGGTTGACCGGATACTTTTTCGAGGGTAGTGTATATGCTAATACTAACTGCATTAGCCATAAATATATTTCTGAATTAGAAATTATATATTATAGTGAAAATAATAACATTAAAATTCCAGATGCAACTTATTCTATATTAGGAAAAGTTAATCTGCATATTAGCTTTTAGGGTTTTACAATTTGATTTGATATTTGAATATTCAATTTGAAAATCAAATCAAATACAAATTCAAATTTATATTTGATTTAATTCGATCAAATTCAAATCAAAGAATAATTTATTTGTTCAAATCCAAATTAATGTTTGATTCGATTTGATCAAATTCAAATCAAAGAATAATTTATTTGGTCAAATCCAAATTAATGTTTGATTCAATTTGATCAAATTCAAATCAAAGAATAATTATTTGATCAATCCAAATTAATATTTAATTTGATTAGATCAAATTTAAATCAAAGAATGATTTATTTGATCAAATCCAAATTAATGTTTGATTCAATTTGATAAAATTTAAATCAAGTATTCAAATATTTGATTTAATTTGAATCAATAGTAAAGCTATTTTTAAAGTTTCAGTAGTGGCTTTTACTAAGAAAATTATAGTAAAAAGCATCTCTGTAGCCTCAAAAATGCTTTTTTTATTAAAAAAGCATAGTAAAAATGTCTCTATGGCTTCAGAAATGCCTTTTTACTAAGAAATCCATAGTAAAAAATGCCTCTTAAAAAAAATGAAAAAATAAAATAAATTTAAAAAAAATAATTATTTTTAAAAACTTGAGTTTCTAACTGATATTTGATACGAACTGAACTTTGCTACTCAATTAATTAATTATAAAATAAATAAAATATATAAAAAAAATAAAAAAATAAAATGAATTTAAAAAAATGATGATTTTTCACTACTCAATTAAATAAATAAAAAAAAATATAAAAATAAAAAAAATAAAATAAAAAAAAAGAATTTTTGAAAACTTGAGTTTTCAGACAATATTTGGTACGAACTAGATCTCGCTACTCAATTAAATATAAATATAAATATATATAATAATATAAAAATAAAATAAAAATAAAATAAAAAAATAAATTTTCATAACCTTAAGTCTTTAGCTGATATTTGGTATGAATTGGGTCTCGCTACTCAATTAATAATATAAAAATTATATTTTATCTTTATATTATTCAGTATAGTTATTATAATTCTTAAAGAAGACTAATACTGTTAAGTTAAATAGATGATTATATTTGTATTTGTTTATGTAGTTTATGTTTTATTTATATATTCAAATGTCATGATATATTTATCATAAATTGTTGAAAAATTCATTTGTTTAATGTTGAATTGCTTGGTATAAGGATATTTGTTAATGAAAGGCATTTTAAAGTTGTAATAATTTTTTATAGATTTATAGATTTATAATGAAAGTACATTATTTTTTTTTTTGATTTGAGACTGTTAAAACCAAAGTTATTTTTATTAAGCTTTTTATATTGAATAATACAAATACAATACCTTCTTCTGCTTAGCGTTCATATTGGATAAAAAAAGAAAAGAAAGGAGAACAATATAAAAGGAAAAAAAATGCAAAGTTATTATTAAAGGATAATGCAAAAAGTGGAAAAAAAAAATAAAATACAGTATTATTTTTTTAAAATATATTCTTATAAATTATAGTATTATTTTAATTAACACATCTAAAATATGCATGTGATATGGTGAATTAAAATTTAATGATATTTAATGCTACTTAACGCTGTAGTTGCCATAACCCTTGTTTTACAAATATATAGCATTTTTGAGTTCGATAAGCTTCAACATAGCTTGTACCTTCTTGATCATTTCTGCCACTCGTCATCAAGAGGATTTGTTTTACAAATTAATTTTTAATTGCTGAGAATCTTTTCCTTCATGTTGAATGATAATTTTCTTTAATAATTTCTTTTTAATATTATTATTGTCTAATCTTTAGTTAAGTTATTCTTTATCTTTCTTTAATTATTATATTTTTTCTCTTTATTTTTATTATTCTTAATATTATATTTATTCATCTCTTCTGATTATATCTTCAGAATATTATTTCTGAATGTTACTTCTGAATATCTTTTACGAATGTGTCTTCCGAATGTTTGTTACAAATATCTTTCAAGTATGTCTTCCGATTATTTTCTGAATATTATTTACGAATGTGTTTTACAAATATATTATTTCTCCTTATTATTCTTTAATTTCTCCTTTAACATTTTTATTTATTTTCCTTTATCTCTTTACGTTTAAATATTCTTTAACTTCTATCCTATTTTATTATTCCTTCTAAGTTTTATTTCTACATTACTTCATTATCATTTTTATAAAATTATAGTTTATATACAAGTGAAATAACTTTATTTATTTCCATAATTTATTGTTCAACAATTAATTATTTCAAATAAAAGTTTTCATTTTTATTTGTGTTAAAAATTTATTTATTAATAATAATTTTTTTTTTTATTTGGGAGAGGGGAATTGAATGACAACCTTGTTCCTTGAAGATATTTAAGGTGTTTATATACTAAATTTACATAGTAAAAGTGACTAAATATAACTACTCATGATGAATAAACTAATTATTTTCTATGTGATATTTAATATCTGTCACTAATTATATTCTTCCCATGATGAGTAAACTAATTATTTCTATGTGATGTTTAATATTTACTTTTCCTGCTTTTTAATGTTTTCTTATATTCCGAACTATCCGAACTATTACTAAATTCTGTATTACTATTGTTTATTATTTATTGTTTATTGTTTACTATTTAATTTCATTCCGTTGTATTAATTCTCATTTGTTTTCCTTATGATCATTTAATGTTTAAATAATAATTTTTCCTTCTTACTTTTTCGCACTTCTGTCTTTCTTCCGTACTTCGTATCACTACTAACTTCCGTTCTTCTTCTGATTTCCATTTCGATTATGATGTTATGTGTAACCTTTATGTTACACAAGCTTCCATGTGGTCCAGTTTGTCATTCCCAACGAGTGTGCCTTTTGTGTAACCTTCGCACATCCTCGTGTAACTTCTTCAGTTGTTATTTTTCAAATATTTTCCAAGTCTTTTTATAAGACCCTTCGTCCGGTTGATTAATTATCCTTTTTCCTTGACCCTTCGTTCGGTTAATTAATTATCCTTTTTCTTTTGGTAACTAATTTATCTGAATCATTTTCTTCCATGATTTATCTGACTCGTGTAATCTTCCTTTTTCAGTCTGTAATTTATCCGAGTATTATTCTTTCTCTTAATAAAATTATTATTTTTCTTTTATAATATGACTTTCTTTGTGACTTTTTACTGTATAATATTGATCATTTCCTTTTGTATTGTTATGCCTTAAATATTGAAATTGTTGACTCTACAACGCTATATATATGATGATCTCCTATAGCGATATTTTGTAAAATCTGTTCTAAAATTACAATGTTTCAGTGACCCTTACAATTATCATTTTATCGCTATAATTTTTTACATCATTTTTTAAAATCTGATTTTTTTATTATAAAATTTTTTCAAAATTAATTCACATTAAAATATATTATGTTTATCTTTTCAGAAAGGTTTTGACAATTATTATTTAAAATATAAGTATATATTAAAAAACTCCTTTCATCTAAATCATTTTTCTTGACATTTAAACACAAAAAACATATAAAAAAATTAATAAATCTTAAAAAAAAGATTTAATATGATTAGTATATAGAACACAATTTTTTTAAAAATCTGCGATAATCTGTTAATTTTCATAAATCTGCGAGTTTCTGCTTAAAGCAGAAGATCATCATCCCTAATTATATATTTTTAATACAGGAATTTAATTAAAACTTATGTTGAATTAAATATATTTAATGTTAACATGTGCATACAATTTTGAATTATAATTTTTAACATGTTATTTTATTAGAATATTTGTTTTAAAATTGATATCTCTTAAATACTAAAAATATATATGAATCAATAAAAGATATAAAGTATGTGCTTATTGTTTATATTAAATAATGCAATACATGTATCATTAATTTTAAATTTATAATGAGAAATCGTAAGATTTTGTATGATTCTGAAATCTTACATAGAATTTCACTGTAATATTTCATAATTTACGAGTTTGTAACCTTATGTAAGATTTTACCATAATATTTTATAAATCTTACAATACCATAATCCTATATAAGGTTTCGACTGTAATATTATGTAAAAAATTATGATATATAATCTTACATAGGATTTTACCATAATATATTGTAAATCTTACGATATCATAACCCTATGAAGGATTTTAATTGTAATATTACATAAAAAATACGATCTGTAATTTTACGTAAGATTTTATCATAATGTTTTATAGATCTTACAAACTCATAAACTTGTGTAATTTTACAACATAATACTCTGAAATATTACGAAAATTATAAATCTATGGAATATTACGCTGTATTTAAATTCTAGATATATATACACTACCTGGAAATAAGTTTGCGTGATTTTTTAAAAAAATAGTTTATTATCTTTTTTTTCTAACAAAAAATAGTTTATTATCATTTTTTCTAACAAAATATTAGTATCTGGTTAGTCATCCATTATTGGCAATATATGCTTCTATTCTTTGAGGCATACTATCAATTAATTTTAGATAAGTTTCTTGCAGAATTTTTTTCCATTCTTCTTTTAGTTGCACTTCTAAATCTGCAAGATTTTTAGGTAGATCTGAACGGTTACACAACGAACGTTCAAGATGATTCCAAAGATGCTTAATGGGATTTAAATCCAGAAATTGAGTAGACCAATTAATTAGCATTTTAATTTTTTTTTCAGTAACCCATGCTTTAACATCATTAGCCATGTGAATGGGTGCATTATCATGCTGAAATTTGTAAGATCAGTTATGAAACTTTGAATTAATAAATGGCAACAAGTTATCATCTAAAATTTTTATATAATCATGTCGATTAATTATTCCTACTATTTTCACTAAAGAATCCAATCCTTTGCCTGAAAAACATCTCCAAACCATGACTCCCCCACCACCATGTTTAACGGATGGATTCAGGTTTTCAATATTAAAACGAGTGCCCGGTTTACGCCAAACCCAGGAGGGACTATCATTACGAAAAAGAGTAAACTTTGATTTATCACTCCATATGACATTTCTCTATTGTTGCACTGTCCAATTTTGTTTTTCTAAGCACTATTCTAGCCGTTTTTGGCGTTGATTTTCATTTAAAAATGGTTTTTTTGCAGCTCAATGGGAGTTGTATCCAATTTGATGCAAATTCTTTCGAATAGATTTAGTACAAATATTTTGGCCAGTTGATGCTGAAAATTTCTTTTGTAACATATCAGCTGAAGCTTTATTATTTTTATTAACAATTTTTTTTAAAATTTTGCGATCTTTATCGTCAAATAACGGAGGCTGACCACTTCTTTTTTTGCTCAACATGTCATCTGAATCTTCATATCGTAAAATTGTTGTTCTAACTGTAGACTCTGGCCAATTCATAATTTTAACAATATCAGACTTTCTATAGCCACTTTTGTATAATCCGATTATTTGTGCTTATTCTATAACGGTAAGTTCCATTATGTTATGAATAAATTGTCAGATTAATTTTTAGAACCGCAATGTTTATTGTGATTTTAAATTATTTTTTTATTTTGTGTGCAACAATAACAAATAGACATGTAAACTAGAAGCAGGGCTTTCGATTGGTGCCAAAATATATTGATTTTTATTATATACGATTTTGAATAAATTCTGAAAAACTGACTGCGCAAACTTATTTCCAGGTAGTGTATATAATATATAGAAAATGGTCAGTAAAAAAGAAGAAAATCCAAATTTTGATCAAAATTTATATTATTAGACCTAGAGTTCTGAATCAAAGTCAGATTAACCTGTGATCTGATCTGATCTGACCTAAAAATCCAGGTTGGGTAGACAAATTTTCAAATCAGATCAAACTTATAATCTGATCTGATAAAATTCAGATCAATTAATCAAATTAAATGAAATAAAATATTTAAAATAAAATTTATTTTCATCTATTTTTTTTAAAACATATTTAATTTTGTTTTTTTTTTTATATTTGAATAAGGTTGTTTGTATAATTACTTTGTAATTTATTATAATCAAAAAGTTAAATTTTAAATTATAAATATTTTTTGCAATTATATTAATTAACAAATTATTTTTAATTTTTTTTATCTGTTCAATTATTTCAAAGAGCTATTTGAGTATTTTGGTTAAAGAAAATCAACTTTAATTGCATAAGTAAAGTTGTTTAGCAGATTCGAAAATATGCGAATATAAATTTTATTATAATTGAATTAATAGTTATAAAGTTATACAAGTTTTTCATAATTGTATTATCTTATGAATTTTTTATTTTTATTTTTTATCTGTATAGTATTTCAAAAAGCAATTTAAGCATTTTGGTTAAAGGAAATCAACTTTAGTCGCATAAGTAATATTGTTCAGCTGGTTCAAAAATATGTGCATATAAAATTTTATTATAATTGGATTAATAATTGTAAAGTTATGAACATTTTTCATAATTGTATTAGCAGTTATCTGATTTGCAGATTTATCACAACTTGCAATTTTAAATTCTGCAGTTAAAATATTATTATATTAATAATCTTTTTTTTTGAAAAATAATCATATGTAAAAATGTATCTATATTTTTTAAACAAAATTAATAATTGTTTAGTTTCTTAATAATTATATTACTTTTATATTTGAATATAAATATTGTTAAACTAGTAAAACTAAAAAAATTCCTTTTTTAGACAAGTCAGATCAGGTCGGGTCGGATCAAATGTATATTTAATTCAGGTCAATTTTTATGTCTGACCCGACCTGACCTTATCAGGTCGGGTCAAGTCAATTACCCGACCTGACCCGACCTTTTCGGAGCTCTAATTGGACCACTTGGCTGATCTCGATCATGTACACAAATTTAGCTTAATAATAAAAAATTAACAAATATTTTGATTTCTACTGACCGCCTTCCATATACTGTATATAATACATTGGGCACTCGGAAAATAAGTAATATCAATATGATTACTTGTGTTAAAATTTTTAGTTACTGGTTATTAACCATATATGGTATTTAAAAATATTTTAGAATAGTGATATTCCTCAAACATTTAGATCAGCGTTTTGCTTAAATGATTAACGAGAATTCAAAATAAATGAATTTTATAAATCACGAAATGATTATAATGCCTTGAAGGAATTATTTTTGCCAGATAATTTTGGCCTATCACAGAGATTGATATCGGTCAATAGGATTATTTTACTTTGTTAGTTGACTAATTAGTCGACTATAAAATTTTTTTGGCCGATTCAACCTCTGGTTCTTAGCGTCATATCCGATGCAGAATTTATTTTTTAATTGAAAGATTGAAGGTACATTTTAAGAAAAAAATTTATTATTAAATTTTGCGAAGCAAATAAATTTTTAAAACCAAAACAGACATACCTAAATTTTCTTTTTTTTTTTTTTTTTGACTAATTTTTTTTTAAACTTATAATTAAACTTTCAACAACGAAAATTCAATTAGAAATTTTGATCATAAAATTATCATAATTAAACCGGATTTTTTTTTCCATTAAAATAATAAATTATAAATAATCATAAAATAAGTAAATACCTTAAAATAGTAATACATGCTAATTAATTTATAAACCCTCCTAATAATAATTACATATAATCCTTTTTAAATTTTGCAATCAGTACAATTCTGTTGTTTTACACCAATATTTTTTGCAATTTTTTTTTTTTTAAAAAAAAAATTTATCCCTTAAGCGGCGAGAGAAAACATACACCCTTATTTTCGGGTCGGGATGTATGGAAAAGGAGCCTCCATACCCTTCATGGGCCCCGAAGTGAAGAATACCTTTGGACGATATTCTGGCCTTTCCCTCATTACGCTATCAAGGTAGAAGAATAAAATGAAAATCAATTTATGTTAACAAAAGCATTCAATAATATAAATTTAATTAATTACCTTGATGTCTTAAACTTTTCGACAAGTGCAGGATACCCTTGTACATCCGCGTATGATAACTCGCAGATTTTGTCCGAGTTAAAACAGGCCCATTTTCGACCTACACGCGTTTCTGAGAACAATATCACCGCGCTAATAGAAATAATTTATAATAATCAGATTATATTTGTTAATTTAAAATTAACATTTATATAAAATAATTTATTTACTTGATATCTACGAAATTTATGAAAGCGTAACCAACGTTACACTTGTTTGCGAAGTCGATACGCAAATACAAAAAATCGTATTTGCCTTTGTGCGTTTCGTCAAGTTCTGCGCGCAACATTTCTTGCGTGTATTTATTTGGAATATTTCGGACCATGAATGTAGTCCGAGCGTCAAGCCCTGTTTATATATGAAAAAATTATATGGATTTGATCACTATGGAAATTTAGAAATAATAATATCAAGAGAATAAAATTAAAAATACCTTGCTTGATATTTTCGAGATTCAAACGATTCTTCAAAGGAATCATTCTATTCCCAGACGAATGTACTGTGCTCGTCACTGGTGGTGCTGGGTAACTTTTCGTGGCAAGTTTTGGAGCCATTTTGCGGCTGGAGATTTCGTGGGTTATTATGTCCCACGAATGTGCGCTTGGATCATGGAATTCGATAGTCAAAGTCGTGCCCTATTATTATTAATTAACGATGATATTTAAAAATGAATTATTAACAAAGCCAATGAATATGTTGAAAACCCACTTGTATTTTTTGTCCATTCAAAGATTCTTTGGCTGAATTCGCGTTTCTTAAGTCATAATACTCGAGAATTATTACTCGCAAATCCTCGTATGTTTGAGATTTAAATTTTTTAATAGTCCCGTACTTGCTGAATTGGGCCTTTACAGCTGATTCATTTGCAAGTGCAGTATGATAAATGATCAGGCTACCTTCATTTTGTCGTTCTGGCAAGCCGATTGGTGGATATAAATGCGTCAACTGACAATATTTAAAGATCCAATTGTAAATTAAGATGAACGTGTGAAAAAAAAAAGAAAAGTCAAGTATTGTATATACTCTATTGACGTTCGTTGGCTTTTGACTAAACTTGACGTCAAGTCTTCCTCCGTTATGAGGAGCCTCTTTATGCCTTAATAAATTTTGTGCCTTTATCGCATCTCTAATATCGTAATAAAAGACGTAAGCAATTCCATTAGAACCGCAATATATTTCGCGAACGTCTCCATATGCCTAGAAACGGTATTAAGATATAATATATTAATAATGCATTATTTGAAATGTGATTACAATATGATAACACTTACTTCAAACAAGAGTCTCAAATAAGGATAGTATTCGGATTCAAATGGGAAGTTTGAGACACATAGCCAGCGTGAAGGTTCAGTAACCCAATGCAAACCAGTCCATGTGAGCGGCTTAACCGCAGTAGAAGGAGTAGTGATTTCAGGTGTTTCAGGTGAGAACATGAACAACCCATTGCTACGTTTTATGTTCTCGATCGTTTCATTGACTGTCGTTAGTTGTGCAAATGACATGTCTACTTTAAGTGACGAATCATTATTTATTTCTCCCTGTTCGCGAGTATTTGATTCTTCTATGACTTTTCTGACTTTTCCTATAGCCCTTTCATTCCCTTTGTAGACGATGACCTCATCCGTAGTATCTTCACGGCCAACCTTCTTAAGAGGGCATTTGATTAAAGACTTTTCGAGACGACAAACCGGCGCACCCACAACGAATGGTACAGGTTTTTTTGTATTTAATATAATATCACTATCATTCGCGGCTTTCACGGAAATGAAGTTGGAACTGGCATTATTAATGCAAACCTGCTTTTTGGATTTATTCATCA
Organism: Funneliformis geosporum; assembly: GCA_946474995.1. Classification (NCBI taxonomy): domain Eukaryota; kingdom Fungi; phylum Glomeromycota; class Glomeromycetes; order Glomerales; family Glomeraceae; genus Funneliformis; species Funneliformis geosporum. The sequence goes on from CAMKVN010001593.1 coordinate 9,957, forward strand.
TTTGAATACTAAAGTTTTCGTTTGAGTTTTTGATGTCATCTTCGGTAAGAATTGAGGCCGCTCGTAATTCCTTGCCGATCATCGCTTGTTTATTCCTGGTAGGTATGCCTTTAACGAAGCCATTTGCTCTGCTTTCATTCTTTTTGAACTCAGCTTCTCTGAATTCGCCTTGATAACTGAAGTCTTTATAGTTGGTAGTGATAGGACTTGAAACTTTAATACCACATTTTCGATTCGAAATGTTGCCGTTAAATTCAGCTTTATGAGTACATTCTTCAGCTCCAGGAGTTTTATCTTTGATGGATAAGTTGTCGTTAAATTTTGTTACCTTCTCTTCATTAAGGTTTAAGGATCGAGTTTCTGGGATACCAACAAATGTAACGGTTCTTTCTAACGAAGATCCGGACTTTGACGAAGCTACAGAATAATTTGGGACATTTCCAATTATTTTATTCTTAGGTAGCCATTCTTTAGCATAAGGATTAAATTCCTTCTTCCCATTTACTTTCATTTTAGTAGATTCCACCAAGAAATAACGACCGGTAGCATTCTTTACCATTCCGAATGATTCCTTGAAAGTTCCAGTGTCGCCGTTAATTTGTATGGCAGTGCTGTCAACGACATCACTAACTTCATAGGGTCGGTTTGGAAGACGAACGTCATAACGAATAATGCCGTTGTAATATTCATCTTTAACGTCACTAGGATGGTTAGGAAAATGAATATCTTGACGAGTTGCGATACCCTTAGTATTGACCATTGGATAGTAGGAGTTGTCAAAAATTCCATTGATGTGAGCAGTAATAGAGTAACCATGAAAAGCTCTTGAGCTGAAAGTTTTGTAATCTTCCATCATTTAAGTAGCTATATTATGTTTAAGAGAAGATGTACAAACACGTTAATGTATATAGAAGAGAAAAGGTGACTATAGTAATGCAGAATATATAATATTTCAAATGGTATCAAGCAAATCATTTGTTTTACATGTTTTACACAGGAATCAAGTGAATATTACCTTTTTGGAGAGAAAGAAATATACTTTGGTGGTTTATGTAAACTTCTTTTCGCGAAGGAATTTTAGAAAACCCTTCAAAGTTTTGAGAGGATATTAAAATAAATTACATAAGAATACAACGGGTTGTTTTCACTACAAGCAACGATGGTATTTACCAAGTAGATAATTTAAGAATAGAAAGGTTTTTGTTTTTTTCGAAGGTAAAAAAACGGCTTGGAAATTTCCTTTTTTTTAGTCAAGTATGTAAAGTTCGTTCTTTTATATCGACTGTAGAAAATGCATATACTTGTATAACGAGTAAAAAGCTTAATTTGGTAAGTTTGTCAACGTGATAAACACTTTGACTATAAAGTTTTTTATATATATACTTTATATTGTTTACAATAATAAATCACCGAAACAAATTCCAATATTCAATATCCAATATACTCAAAATATTAAAAAGTATATTTTAACCTTCGAAAAGGTTTAAAAATATTTGTAATTTTTAAATATATGAAATCATAAGAGATGCTCGAGTTATATTAATCAAAAGTTTATCGAATTCGATTTTCTCAGTTCGAAATTCCATAAATCCTTATGTAATAATTTGGTCTGACTCCTAATGATAGTATGACAAGTTACGTAAAAATAAAAAACGCCAGATTGCATAAAAAAAAAATTCCCACGATTTTTTTAGATTTTTTTTTTTTACTTTCTGTCCTTTGCTGCGGGAGATATATGATATTTTTTTTTTTATCAATAAAATTTTGTTTTTTTTCGGAAGATTAAAAATCTTAAGTATGCGTTACGTAAAATCAAGTTTTTAGAATCTTACGTAAGATCACCTGTATAAAGATTATTTACAGTATTATTTATTTGACAGAAAGTTATAAACTGAATTTGGAAGCAGTAAAGCGCACAAACGTTGACGATACTTTCCTTACTAAATCAGTAGATTGATCTTTGGGAGGACAAGAAAGTTAGACAAAATTGGACAGAAATATTTGATGATCCTTTTCAATTTTAGCAAAATTAACCAATCGAAAGAACATCATTTTTCGCAGCAACTTATTTACAAGTTTATGATTTGATTAAAGAATCTAGTTCTATACTAATGGAAATCATATAATAATCACGTGAAATTATTATCGATTATACTGGAGTTACCACAAGTTGTAAGTTATCATTGAATCTCGCATATTATATTGTTGTATTTTTTGTCTACTATATCTTTTAATAAATTATGTTGAAATTATTATAGATCATTTGCGAAGACTTTTTGGGTGATTAGAATTTAATCAATATTAACCTGATTCATATCCTGTTGATGGATTTTACAATAAAAATCATTGTTGAAGGAGTCATAATGGAAATCTGGAGCGTTAAATTGAAAATAGATCAATGGACGGGATTTTTAATTAATTCCCAATGTTAGACCTTCTGTTTAATAAAAATGATCATTATTTGACAACATCAAACTACAATCAAAGAATTTACGATAAAATAGGTATTGTTAGAATATTCAATTATTGTTTATTGAAAGACGTACTTACCACCTGTCTATCTATTAAGTTAAAGGGTTCCTAATGTTCTTTCTTATATATTGTTAATGTTTTAAAGGAATATATACCTAAGTATTATATTTAATCCACAAATCAATATTACTTTTTTACCAAAAACAAATTTTTGTTATTCAAGTTTATTGTCATTTATTTAATGACAAGTGAATATGCTGATAGGAAGAACCATATAAAATGGATGGTTAAATTTAATCAATTGATCAATGTATGTGTATTTTCGACCAATTAAATTTTTCGATTGAAAATTTATATTTGGTAGGACATCGAATCAATCCAATATATTTAGTTTTTATTACTGTAAATGTAAGAATAGCATTACATTAAAAATGAAAATATATTAAAACAGAGAACCAAATAAACTCTTTTTATTAAAACGTTAAATAAAATTACCTAGTGCTTTACCCAATGACGAATTCTCATACGGTGGCTTGATTGGGTATAGATAAAACTGTCTTGCATTTTGATTATCTATAAATAAATTTCCAAAAAAGTAAATGTAAACTAACTAATTAAATATTTATTTGTCAATTTGAGGTAATGTTTATAAACTAATGCTACTCTAAAATGGAAAGGGATTTCCTTAGAAGATAGTTCACCCGATTGAGTTGCTTCGGCGAAATGAAAGAATACGCCTTATCATATTATAGTGCGTAAACAATGTACTATAGATGTTTCCATAATTACTGAGAATTCTATTATATCTGAACTCGGAAAAAAGAATAATTTGATTTAAAATTTATCAGACTAACAATATATGAGTCATTCCAATGTTTCCGTTAATTTGATAAAATCAATATTAAAAAATTCAGGTTATGAATTACAGTATAAATATTAAAATTTAATAAATTCGAAATTTAAGTCAAGCTTTTAACGATAAACGTATGATTGTTATCTTTTTTTTTAATTCATATAATAAATAAGCAAATAATAGTTTATAAAAATTTTTATTAATTAAGGTTATTCCATATTCTGTAAGAGAAATAGTTTATTAAAAATATGATAGTTTTAATCGGGAAAGAATTTTTATTTATTCGTCTTATTTACAGTATTACAGTATATATTTTACAAATGACAGTTATGTTTAAATTATATAAATTATAAATTAAATTTAATTATTTTAAATTAATTAATATATTATAAAACAACTTAAAATTTTCATAATAAAGAATTTAATATATGATTTTTGGGTTCAAATTTGCATTAATTCATTTTTTATTTTTCCCGGCAGTTTCCCCTCTTTCCCCTCTTTCGCAAAGGTCTCATATAATTATATTATATTATATGATAAATATTTTTTTTTTACTATATTATTAAAAATTGATCAATTATTATGCTAGATTTTTTTTTTAGATTTATTATATTAATTATAAAATTTATAAATAACTTAATAATATAATCCTTTATAATTAATTTACTTTATTCAATATATTTAAATATAAGAATTTATTATTTACTACTATTTTATTAATATAATTATTATGATATTCTTTTTTAACTATATTTAATATTTATTTCTATTTTCTCTATATAAATTAATATTATTAAAAATGTATTTATTTTAATTCTTTTAATTACTTATTTAATAATTTATTTAAATAAAATATTAAATAATTTTACAAATTAATTAGTTAAACTAAAATTTATAAATAATAATAGTTTTTTTTATTTTATAATCTTAGAATAAATTATTAAATTTAATGATAAAAAAAAACTTTTATTATTATAATTTAGTTAAATAGATATTGATTAAATAGAGATTATTATCATTATTTATATCTTTTAGTATATATAATATTATATCAAAATTATTACATTATAAAAATCTGCATAATCAATTATTTTAATAATTTTAACATTTCAACTTTTTTATATATTTTATATTATTTATTTATATTATTGTTTTTATATTTTTGTATAGTTTTATTATTTACAATATTTAAATTAATGAAAAAAGTATTATAATATAATTCCTTCTAAACCAACTAAAAAATTATAGATTTTACTAATAATAATAATCACTTTTTATATAAAATACTTTCAATTAGTTATAAAAAAATAGCTAAAAGTAAAGATATTAAACAGTTTTAAATAGTTTTAAAAGTCTTAATAAAGATTTTTTATTTTATTGATGTTTTATTTTACTTTTTAATGATAATATATTAATTGAATATTTATTTAAACATACATATTAAATAAAGATGGTTACTGTAATTGATTTTACATTTTATTTGAATTGCAACTTAGTTATGACATTAATAAATTTAATTGCAATACAAATTGCAATACAATTGTAACTAAAGATAGGCATCATAATTAAGACAAACTTATGCGAAAATCCAGAATTTTTTAAAACTTAGAATTTAGTTCTAAAGATTGATTTTTATCTTAATGATTCAATAGAAATTATCAATTTTATAATTCATATTTTTTTTAAAAGTTATTCATAAATTTATTATAATAATTTTTTATTAAAAGTTACTTATTATTGATTTAATTCAAAATTCTAAAATTTAAAACCTGATAGTTTTATTATTCTGATATTATAAACCTGAAATATTATAATCCTATAATACTATAATCCTAAATTCATAATCCTAATAAATTAATAATCCTAAAATACTACAGAGAATAGCTAAAAGTTTTTGAACTCTAAATTTGACATCGTATTTCTCAAGATGCACCAATCAGAATTAGTTCAAATTTTTATATAAATATGATACAATCTCAACCTATAATATATTAAAATTTCATTTAATTTTAATTGGTGTAAACTTATATATTTATGTAAATGGAAATGCATAAATATTTTTGATTTAAAAGTTTTAAAAGATTATTAAATATATTTTCTAAATATCTAATGATTCAAATTAAATAAAATTTTAATATATAATAAATCAATATATTATTTATAAAATATTAAAATTTAAGCTGATTTAGATTTCTTATTTTTGAGATAATTAATATACAAGATTATGTTTTAACACTTAAAATTTATTGTTATGATAAAATATTATTTATGTCAAATATATATAAATATTTCAACAACCAGTAATTTAAATTATCTCTAATTTTGATATTTTATAAATAATATATTTATTTGTTACATATTAAAATTTAATTTAATTTGAATTATTAGATATTTAGAAAATATTTTTAAAATCTTTAACTAAAATTTATAATTAAAATTATTTATGTATTGTATATTTTAGCTTCTAATAATTCAAATTAAATAAAAAATTGAAAAATTTGATATATTATTATTCAAGATTATATCATAGATATATAAAAATTTTATTTAATTCTAATCAGTAGATCTTATAATATATAATACTAAATTTTAATAGTTAGAAACTTTTATATGATTAAAATATTTATGAATTTACGTTTACATACATATCTTAGTTTCTACTAATTCAAATTAAATAAAATTTTAATATATCATAGGATAAGATTATATCAAGTTTATATAAAAATTTAAACTAATTCTAATTGATACATCTTGAGAGATATGATATAAAATTTAGTATTCAGAGACTTTTAGCTATCCTCTGTATAATTTCAAAATATCATAATCCCAATATTTAAAATTAATAAAATTAATCCTACTCTTTTAATTTAACAATACTTTTATAATCTTTTTTGAAGGATGATATTTCCTTATGATATTGATAATCAGTTAATAAAAGAGGTTTATATTTATAAAAAAAAATGTATTTCTTATAAAAAGCTTTTTTTTTATCATATATTTTTAAATTATATTTTAATGAATTTTTTTTTGGTAAATTTCTTACTTATATTAAAATAAATAAAGAAAATCCTCAATAAATATAATTAATTAAAATAAAAAACTAAAATAATAAAATATTTCTCTTCTAATTAATAAAATTTTATATTATAGCTAATTTCATAATTTATTGACCATTAATAATTTTTCAGTCATAATATTTATATTAATTTTATTAGTAAATATTTTCAGTTATATTCAATTGCAATTTATTAATGATTCATAAATTATAAAATAATTTCAGGATTTTTCATTTTGAGATTATGAAATTTGGGATTATAATATTTTAGGATTATAAATTTATTAGGATTATAAGATTCAGGATTATAGCATTTTAGGATTTTAATATTTTAGGATTACAGTATTCTGGAATTATAATATTTCAGGTTTAGAATACTAGGATAATAAACCATCAGAATTTAAACTTCAGAATTTACACAAATCTCTTATTATAGATAAGCAATTAAACTTTTCTATAACTTATGATTCTAAATTTATTCATAATAATTTAAGACTATTTAATATTCCTAATTAAAAAGTCTTATATAATATTTATTTCTTCTCTAATAATATATGGGTAATATGCTATTAAAATTGAAGTATGAAACATAATAATCATAATCTATACTTCAATTTTAATAATATACTACCCATATAATATAAGTTTTCTTTACACAAATTACTATATTATTTCAAAAGAAGTATTTTTATTATTAGTTCTTAAAATTTCTAATATGATATAAATGGTTAAAAGTCATTATTTTTAATTATATATTTTAAAAATATAGAACTAATCAACTAATAAGCTATTATAAATAAAATTCTATAAATAATAAATTAAGCAATTATTTTTCATATGATAAACCTCTTTTTTTATTAAGTTATCTATAATAAAATTAAAAATTAGAATATATTAATTATTAAATATAAACATTAAATTTGATCATAAAAAATAGCTCAAATTTACAAAAATTATGTAAATCAGACCAAAATTTTAAATTAGATTAGGTAAATAAAAACAAATTTTTATTTTTTTTTATTTAAAATTTATTAATTAATATTAACTTTACAGAAACCCTTAAAATTCTAACGATATCGATTCGATATCGCAATAATATCGTAATGATATCGAATCAAGGTCGATGCGATATCGAATCAATAATGTCATGACGATAACGATTCGATATCGTAAAGGTATGGATTCGATGTAGAATCCTTATTGTTACGATATAACAAATGATATGGATTCGATGTAGAATCC
>CAMKVN010001594.1:0-17577 GCA_946474995.1 Funneliformis geosporum
AATAAATGTTTATTTAATAAAATCAATATGTCTTTCGATACAAGTAATACATATAATTATTAAATGTAACAATACCAGGCTCATCACAATATTGCGCATCATATTCTTTAGTATAATATAGATTTAAAACTACTTTTGTTTGAGTAGGATAAAGTGACCATTACAAAAGAAGTTTTAAATTACGCACATGTCAATTGTATCTTTATTGTAAATCAAAAAAAAATTTTACGTCAATTTATTCAAGATATTTAAAGTTTATATCACTTAATAAACTTGCTTGTATATAAAGTTTGACCTCTATCTCTAAATACTGATATTTGATATTACGGTTTTATTATTTCCACCAAACTGTATATGATGAGATATAAATATTTGTAACCTTATTATTATAGAAAATTTGTAATTTGAAATTTAACTTTTTTGTTGCTAATATTACAGATACAAATCAAAAAAAACAAAATAAAAATAGAATTTTTTTTTCAACTTTCAAAATTTCTAGACTTAAAGTTACAAAAGTTGTATTTAATAATAGAGTTGATAAAATTTTATTTATAATTTTTTATGTCATTATTTATAAAAAAATTTTAATGAAAACCACATACGGTATTTATAAAATAATAGATACGTTGGATTTTGGTGAAAATAATAATCCAAATAAATAAAAAACGTTCAAACCAAAATGGGATGAATAAAAATCAAGTTACCGAACATAATAATATGATTCGTAATTTAACATAATGACCTTTTAGACGTTGAATTCAAAGTTAATATCATAACTTTTTCCTTTAGTTTCATTAATTGCAGTGGCGGAAACTTCCATATGTCCAAAAGCCAACCCGAAAGAAAGATTATCAAGGCCTGAGCCAGAAAGATCAATGGTAAGTATACCTAAAAGATTCATACCAGGTTCATCACAATATTGTGCATCATATTCTTTAGTATAATAAAGATAAAAGACTACTTTGGTTTGAGTGGGATAAAGTGGTAAAAAAGAACATGTTATTTTCTGATTAATTTTCATTGGAGTACCGCGCTTGGCTAAACAACCAAATTTATCAATACGCTCATCATAGATTTTTCTATCAATCGGATCATTTTTTGTCTAAAGTAAATGAACAATGAGTCTTACATAATACTAAATATTTAACAAATTATCTATTATGAAACTTACCCAGAATTTTCTTACTTTAACCCCATAAGTATATTTAAGAACTCTTGAAGCAATTACATTTAAATCTGAATTCATGGAGGATAATCCATACAACACAGCTCCTTTTTCAATTGCAGTCGTAGGAATACCAGGAATTAAAATATTACGTACTCTTTGTTGAAATTCTTGTTTAATTCTTTTAAATAAATATTTTGATTCACTAAACCTCCAACTAAAAAAATTGCCGAAATGGTTTCAGAACAATTATCGAGTTGTGCACGAATCAGCCGTAAAATTTTTTCAACAACAGGGTCAAACATTGATTTTATGTCATTAAAACCTATTTCAATTATCCCTTCATCTTCTTCTATTTTTTCTATCATATCATTAGTAATATATTTTTTTAGCATAGGAACAGATAGGTCGAGATCCAATTCATAACTACTAAAGTCTTGTTCTTCTCCGTTAAAAGGTAATTTACAACTTTTACAAAATTCCTTAATTAAATATTGCATTTGTTCATAATGATTTTCTCTAAACATTTCCATGGCATTATGCCCAAGTATTCTGCTTAAATGTTTGATGAATTCATTGTCAATATTCGTGCTTCCACAGAAATCACCAGTTCTTTCGGTAGTTTCACTCATTTGATTATCATTTATCAATTTACGAATGGTCAAATCCACTGTACCACCACCACAGTCGACAACCATGAAATTATCTGTAAATTATTTTGATGAGTTTAATGAATATAGATCAATATAAACCTGGTTTAAATATATGCATACCTCCTGCTTTAAGACCATGTTCTCGAAGCTGTTTCATGCAAGATATTGCAGCGGCTTCAGCTATACAACATATTAAATTAAAGAATAAATAATTATAAATTTATATAAAAATAAAATTCCCACCTTCTGTAGTGAATTGTAAATTTGTTGATCGTCTTTCTTTAAGTAATCCTGCATTAAATGCACAATCTCTCATAATCGCTATTTTATTACTTGAAAATTCTGCTGGAACCGTAAGAACCAATAATACGTTACTGAATCAATAGGAGCCCATGAGTATCCAATTACCTCCTTAATCACCTTAAAAATTTCATTATTAAAGTAAATTAATCATTTAAATTAATATAAATATACATTTAATTATTTTTGGTTTTGATACCTTTCCGATTTCTCTTAAATAATCAGTTATGGCCTGTCTATAATTTAATTCGTTTGGAAGCCACGGTTTATCATCCGATTCATTAACCAGATGTAATTAAAATAATTCAACTGGTTTATTAGCTTTAACTGTTTGTTTCCTACGAATTTGTCTTTTAGCTAAAGCTGGAGCGCCCCATGATATTACATTTTTATATTCATTATCGTATTTTAGTGCCGTATTAGTTTTAAATCTGCCATGATAATCATGCCAAGTATCTTGTACAATTATCCCATCCGGAGGAGCCTTAACATGACAATAAGCAAATCCAGAAAAAGTTGTTCCATAGTCTAACCCAACGACGACTCGAAATTCATCTTAACAATTTATATAGATGATTTATTTCAATTTAAATCGAAATAAAACTGCATTCAATCAATTCGTTTACGTTTAATTACATACCTTTTGCATAAGAGCTCCAAGATAGTTTGGAGGAATTTGCGATAGTTCAATACCGTCATTATCGTTTAAAGGAAAGGTTGTGGTTTCTTTTTTATGTTGTTCACTAATTAAAGGACTAATTTTTTCTTTAAAAGTTTTATCATCATTTTCATTAATTTCGTCTAATTCCAAAATTTCTAGAGCTTTTTCTAAATTTTGAGACATTATTTCAAACTCATTTTTTTGTTTTTCCAAAATTAGAAGTTTTTGTTTAAGTTTTTTCAATTGCTCATCTTTTTCTTGAAGTTTTTCTTTTAATTCTGAATTTATGCGTTGGTTTTCTTCTTGAAGACTTTTATGTTGTTGATTGAGGCTCTTAATTTCTTCTAATTGCTTTTCTAAATTTAGAGCCTGTAGTACGACTTTTTCATTGCTTTCTTTAAGTTTTTCATCTAATTCCGAATTTATACGCAAGGTTTCTTTATGTTGTTGTTTAAGTTTCTTATTTTCTTCTAGCAGGCTCGTTAATTTATTATTTAACTTTTCAAATTTACCAATACTATCAGTCATAATGTAATTTAATTTTTATGGCAAGTTTAAGGGCGACACACAACAGAGGTTTTATTGAAGTTTTTGTCAATCGTTAAGACTTTCACATGTCAAATTCAAATATGATTACACACTGTAAATTAATTCATTTGTTATTCAAAGAAATATTTATCAAACGTTACCTAAAATTTTAATTTTTTTCCTCCGAATAATCTATCCAATCTATCCATCTTATCGCATCACGAAAATCTGATCAACAGTTCCGTATAATAAAAAAACTTTACGTTACCATATACAAAGATCAACATGGAAGCCTTTTTTGTTTTTATACAATGCTTCAAAGCAAAACTTAAGATCTGCCACGTTTTGAAGATTCTTTAGATAGTTCCAGAATATTTTCCTTGTGTAAGTTGACGCATGTCTATTCTTGATGCACCATGTAGCCTTAATATTACTATATTTGTTACGTCACATCAAATTTTACGAACAGCGTGACTTATCTTATTTAACAAACGCTCGCGTTGCTTTCTTATAAAAGGAACACACTTTCTCCCTTATCATTTTTTTTCTATTTTTTTCTTGAATGCATCCCTTTTTTTTGTCTTTTCTTACTTTTTTACTTATTACCTCTTTCCTCTTTTGCGAAGACAGTTTTTCGTACATAAAAGTTATAAACATTTTTTCCCAATTATTTCCTCCTACCCTCAAAGTAGGGTTCGGAATCGAAAGTCGGTGGACTACAATTATTCGAGAGTTAACTCTGAAATTAATTTTAGTGAAAATAGTATATATACAGTAATTGTAAAAAAAGTTTTAAATCGAATAAAACACCTAACAAGCATGTCACGTGATAGACACTTCTTGCGAAACATAATTTTTTGATTAATTTGTTTTTAAACATTTATTTTCTAACAATAAAATTATAAATGAAGCTCTAAAATTGTGTTTTATAAATTATTACATTTTTGCAGATTCGACTTTCGATTTTGATTTTTGAAACGATTCCAATCCCTACCTCAAGGTTATTTAAAAAACAGCTGATCAAGATCTACTGGAATATAAGGTTCCAATTATGATTCCTCCTTTATAAGACGAAGACTTCGACAGACAAACTTGTAATATTCCTTTATTCCTTTCTCCATGAAAGGCTAAAAATATAATATTCCTTTCGCTATGAAAGGCGAAATTACGATATTCCTTGCGTCATGAATTGAAAATAGTAATGATGAATCAAATGCTTCATTTAATGAAGCTCATGGTTTTGCCTAAACGAAGTTCGCCATCTCTAGTGGTGTCATTTATAGTCTAATCTATATCTGGCTAAGAGCAAGCATTAATAAAATGAGAATTCAATTCAGAAATTTTTATTGTATTAAATTGTATATTATTTATGACTTACCAAATTGTTTTCCTAGTTTCTATTAGATTGTTTATATTTCAATTTTCATTTTTAAAATGTGTAATTTTCAACTTTTGATCGCGCACAAAGTTCCTCTTAAACGACGATTATTTTGTGCGAATTAGAAGTCTTCCTTTGTTTTTAAAAAAAGGTTTATTAAATAACATTAACAGTTATTGCTATAACAAATATTTGAAACCAAGCGTTATCAAATATACCAAAACAATTCGATAATTTTAAAATTTCATTCGAAGTTGCACCAAATAATTATTACAGAACTTAAATTTCCGCATTGATAGAACAGATATATAAACCGTGCATTTTTGAACAATCTTTGATAGAGAGTTTAAAGTTATAAAATTATTTTAATTTCATAAACGTTATTACAAATTATCTCAAAACTAGTGCTTATTATTTCAAATCTCCCAAAATCATATGTTAAATTGCCTACTTTACGGATTTACTTAGAAATTACAGCAAGTGTCACTTCCTATTTTTACAGGAGGCTAGTGTTAGATTTTAGTATAGTATGAAAACGATATAAGTTTCAACAATTTTTATTCATTGACAAAATACAATAAACGATATTTAAAGAATAGAAAGAAACCAACTAGTATTAAATGATATACAAAAATGGTCAACTATTACAGTTTCAACCGACGCTCTGTAATAGGACGTAATAAGACTTCAGGAAAAAGGTTAATTTAATCTAATCAAAGAAAGTAAAAGCTAAACATCCTTATTTTATAACAATTTTTCCCTCATGATGCTTTGGTACGGATTTTCTTAACAATCACTGCTTAAATTTGGATGATCAAATTATTGATTGCCGAAATGACCGAAATGAGCTCTGAAGATGTCAGAAAAGACCCGAAAGTGCTTAGAAATTATTAACTCATAGTAAGTGTACCGTCATTTCAATAAATATTATTTATATACTTCGCTTCATAACAATGAAAATCGTTCTTTTCAAGTGATTGTATGACAAAGGACAATTTATTGAAGCAGTCCATATTAATTATTCAATAAAGCCCGCGATTAGGAAATTACAGTCGTCGGAATGACACGGCCAATTAAAAAAAAAAAAATAGTAAATGGCCTTGTGATTTATCTCACTTAAATATATCAAAATGATAATAAATTTTTTAACAAATTTTATTATTAATTGCATGCTTTCTATAACAAATAAAATAAAGAATAAAGAGATCTTTTATATAATAACAGTTCTAGTTTGTAAAAGAATTAAATTTGAAAAATTTGAAATTTCAATCAGCAATACAACAAAAGTTTACGAAAATCTTTTTTTTTACAGTTTTACATAATTTAAGAAAGTGAGTAAGCTAATGTAACTATTAATAATTTCTTAAAAAATTTTGATTATTTACTTTTAATGTAATGTATCTCTCGTATTAATGAATCTATTAATTGAATTGAACTACGAACTTTTTAAGAATTTGTAACAACATTTCGGTTGATGTGTTCATAAGATAATAGTTGTATATTATTATTATTTTTTTTGTAAAATTCAGAGATGTGTCGAAAAATCTCTTCCATTATCAAAATTCGCTATGGCAACATTTGGCACTAAACAGCATACATACCAATGAACTTAATCTCGAAATGTATTAAAATACAAACTTCCATTTTCATTACATTACTTGAGCAAGAAATGATGGTGCCATTTATTGACAATTTCTGGATATTATTATACGAAACAGTTCATTTTCAAAATCTTTTTTATGTTATATAGTGGTATAAAAAAAAATTTTAACCTGAATAATTTATTATCGATTGTAATGGATTTTTGGCTTAAAATGTGAAGACCCACAATTTCCGCCACAAAATAAGAAATAACAAAAATACTTTCTTAAGTTTAACAAACGTTCATTTCTTTGTTTTTCTTATATATGTTCGATTTCTGACTAAATTAAGCACTTAATACGGTCGGTTTTACTTAGAATTCTAAATTCTTGGCATTAAGCACTTCGATAAGAACATGCTTTTTTTTTTCATGGAATAAGAATTGTTCCTAACTTTTCAAGGTATTAAACTCAAAAATTATTGATCTATGGAAGACAAGATCCATAATTGATCGATAATCAATTATATAAATGAAATAGTCAAAAAGTTCATACCATTTCCATCCAAAATGTTCATTTAAATAAAGTTTGGAACAGAACATCAAGAGAATCATAATATCATTAACATCTATTATAAAGAACCAAAGTTATCAGACTATAAAGGAGTATTTGATTACAAAATACTTTTCCTGTAAATATAAAAGGTCGAATGGAAGTGTTGTTAATTGAATTTAATAATTTCAAGCGATAGATTTAATCCATCTTTTTATATTTTATATGTTTTCAATATTATTAATTATCCCTAAAACAATTATTTACAATTATTATTTTATTTGAAAGATGAAAACCTACCTGCTCTAATTCAAACTTTCATAACTGTATCGATAAATACAGCATATACAGTAAATAATACTTTATTATTTATTCTAGAGCAAAATAATTCTAAAAATAAGCTAAGAAATACTGCTACCTCAAGATTGTTTCCGATATTGAGACGGATGGAATGTGTTGGACTTACTGAGCTTACCAGAAAATTTAGTTCAAAATTGAATTGAACTGAGTTTTTTAGTAAAGATTTTGACCAAGTGTTATTAAATACCTCTTAACAATACATCAATAATTGGAAAGGATAGAGGTCCCCTCTGATATAGAACAAAATTATGACTGGATTCGGCTTTTATAACGGACGAATACAGTATGAAGGAACAGTGCTTCCTCAAATATAGGAGGTTCGGGCTCCCATTGCAATAACATAAAATTAGTAGAAAGGAGAAAAGAGAATTACCAACTATAACCCGGAGTCTATAATGAATTATCTATAATACGGGAATCATCGCAAAAATAAGCCTGCAAGAATAAACTAAATTCTGTAGATATATAATATTTATTTTTTTGCATTACTAAATATGAGAACGTTGCCAGTAAAATCAAGTCACATGATATAGTAAATCATATGATCCGTAATGTGATTTACTGGCAACAACACTTGGACTGATACCTTTTTTACCACATTAATACTAATATTTCTATATCAATACATTCTTCACCAATTCCTATTTGCTTAAAATATCTTTTAGCATATCTTTTAATCATATCTTATATTATCCTCTTCTTTTGTTATTTTATTATTTAACAACTTATTAAAAAAATGTAAATAAAGTTTCGCTCATCTTAAGCAATTTATACATATACATATGTTATGTTTATGAACCATAATAAGCCACAATTATACTATAATTAAGATGTTTTACATGTAATGGGTATCTTACACAACAAATGACCTATATTTTATTTATTTTCACATACATCCACCTCAATTTCAAATCAACCGGATACAATCAATAATTTTTTTAATAAATGTGATATTTATATATATGTATAAAAAGTCAAAAAAAAAATAAATGCCGTATATATTCTGACCTATTTATTAGAAAGGTTAAAGGTTGTAAGCGAATTCTGTACAGATAAAATCAAACAAAAATGAATATTTGCTCACAAGTGTTTATGCAAACTATGCTGTTCGTTTTATTTAATATTTTAGATAATATAGAATGAATAAATATGTAAATAATATGATTGTATATTAAAATAGAAATAATATTTAAATTATAGTATAAAGACTTATTTGTTAAAAAAATTTAATTAAGGAAATTAATCGCAGTATATAAAAATTAATTATTTTAAAAATTTAATTTAAAACGTACATATAAAAAATTCTATTACAAAAAATATAAATTTAGAAAACAAAAAAAAAAAATTAAATTAAATAAAGAAAAGTAACGGTACCTGTGATGTTAATCACCCGTTATAGTTATAAAAATTCTTAAAAAAAAATTTTTATTTATTTCATTAATTAGGATTTTAATAAAATTCGAATTCCTTTTGTGTATATATTTTACATATTTTACAGCACTAGATTATGTAACACGGCCGTTTATGTGACTTCAGATTCCCAAGTAGCAATACCTATGAGAATTTCACTCACCTTAACATCGTAAATTTCTACAACTCTATTTTCGTCCTATTTGATAAATGGCGGCATTCAGTAATATTGGACAGTTGAAAGACCAAAACGAAGAAAAAGATGATGATAATTTATTATGCTTCCAAAACTTACAGAAAGAAACTATAATCTCTTGTAAAGAATGCCAAACATCTTTTTCTAACAATATCATGTCACAGATCGTCAAAAATTCAGTAACAACTATATCGAATGCCAAAATACCTATAAATAAAATAAATAAATTTTGTGTTTTAAACAACAAGTATTAATTATTGAACGAGTAGGAATTTTTTGCTAGGGTAGTTGAAAGTCATTTCTTAATTTCTTAAGGGTCAGAGTATTTAAAGACGACCTAACTTCATAAAATTTATGTTCGTATAGAAACCAGCTATTAGTACTACAATACCTTACGCATGGCTATAAAATGTCAAAAATGTAAAAATTATAAACTCATAATAGAAAATTTATTTGAAAATTAGATATTGTTTTGAACTAAAGGATAGTAACAATATGGGTGGTGTGCTATTAAAATTGAAATTTTTGCATAAAAAGAAGGAGAGGAAGTTAAAACAGTTTAGTAAAAAAAAAAATATTTTGTAATATAATTCGTTTACTGTTCACAAATAATTTTAAAAAGTTTATTTGAAAATTTTGTTTCGAAAATTCTTTTAACCTAAATCTGGTTAGATCGAAATAAAAATTATTGTGATTACTTTTAAGAGATGATTTTTATTTAAGTTGTTTCTTCTCAATCAAATTAGATGTTAGTTCAGTATCAAGTAAGCTTTTTTTTCTTTATTTATTATTTTAATTATTTGTTTTGATTGATTTTATTTTCTTTGATAGCTTTGGGCTGCAACGATTTTAAATTTTTTTTTTTTTTGTTTATGAATTATTTTTGGTAACACTAATTTATTTTTATTATTTATTATCAGTGTTTAAAATAGAGTAGAGAAACTGCTATTCCAATTTTGTAAATTAATCTTAATTTGCCTTTTTGAATTAAGCTAGTTGTATAACACAAACGAACATTCACGCTATATTTTAAATAAAACATCAGATTCTTGACTAGAAATATAACGAATAAATTTGCAATTCAATATTTCATTTTTATTTTATGAAAACAATACACTTTTACTAATTTACGGTGGGCCTATGCATATCGGGTTATCTAATTATATTTTTTTACTTTTATTTATATCTCCAGCCAAAAAATACGCTTCAAGATATGGAATTACATGTTTGCTTATTCATTTTCCCTCCTTTTTTACCAAATTTCTGCCTTTCTTTCAAAGCCCATCCACTTGATAATGTAAAATCAAATGTATATCTGTAGAGGATTTCCATTTTTGTTGACAACTTAATTTTTTTTTGAAACAAATCGACCATTTGCAGAAGATCCTAATGACTTTCAAATTTCTGTGGAAAATTAAGCTAAAATCTTTAAATCTAAGAATTAGATAAAAAATATTATTGACTAATTAATTAAAGTTACATAATTACATAATTAACCACGAAATTGTAATTTTATTTATACATTTACAATATATTGTAGAGATGATTTTACTAAAAATTATTCTTAATGAAATTGAATTCGAAACCGGCCAGGATAATTAATTGAAACTACAGGGTAGAGCTTTGATGGCAGATTATTCCATTCTGAAACTGTATATTTTACACCATTGACAGTAAATGAGCAGGTCCGTTTATTCATATCTAAATGTACAGTAACATTGTTATTATCTCCCTTAAATGTTGGACAATAACCAGATTTATGTACATTATTATGAATAATTGTACCATTGGAACTCAATAACCATGCGGTACATTGAAAACCTCCAAACCTTCCATAATCAAAATTTTCTGATGCACACACACCAACCCAAGCGGCTGAACAATTTTTCTCGATAATAACATCCCATTCAAACATGCCTTTATTTTCTAATGCTACCTTAAATCTAACATTTTGGTGATCTTTACAAGCATTCGATGCTCGTACAATTTTTCCGTCATCTTCAATAATAAGATTTGATCCACACCCTCTCTCATCCCAAACATAATCAGATTTGTTAGATATTGGTAAAAGTCCACGAACTTCATTAAAGTCGTTAAAATCTGTACTCTTTGAAATGGCCTTATGTCGATAAACATTTATAATTGTTTCAACTGGAATAATGTTCAATGGCTCAATGATATTGGCTAATATTTGGCTTTTAATTCGTCTGAAATCAATAAATTTTATCAAAGGTTCTAATTCTTTAGCAACGTTATGGTGATCCGGGATAAGCACATTATCAATTTTCTTTAAGTGATCTATCTGTTCCAAAGTAGGTAATTGCTTCAAAAGGGATTCCGTAGCATCATTAGAAACTTGTCTTGCAACTAAAATTACACTATATCGAAAAACTTCATATTCTGAGGTTACGAAATATTTTTCCTTTTCATATGTACAAGATAAAAGGAACCGAAGTGCTGCTATAGATAACCGGCCAAATCCAATAGTATTCAAAGGAATAGTTGATACTGCGTCAACTAACAGATTAGAAAGAATGTTATCTTCTGTCAATGACATCGTATCAACAATATTAGATAATAATTCTGGTGAATAATTATCATTAGAATTCATTTCTAAGGTATTTTTAACAGTCTTCAAAATAAAATCTTGAAGGTCCGGTAGTTGAAAGTAATCTGCAGCAATAAAAGCTTCAACGATATTTTCTTTGGTTAAAGATTCATCTTTAACAATTCCTGTATAAATATATTCTAATATAACTTTCATTCCAGAAGAATTAATCTTTGAAAAAGTAATTTGTTTCTCATAACTTTCTCCTACTTTAATATAAAGTAACCTGTCAAATACTTCAGATCTTGCGGCCAAAATAGCTCTGCAACCAAATAATTTCCTTTCATTTTTGCAAAGAATTTCTATATCACTATATTTTGGGTTGTTGATTAATAATCTCAAATCTTGTTCTAATGAATTCCCTCTTGTCATTTTAATTTAATAATATTTTCTTATTTTGATAAAGAGTATTTATGTATTTAACGGTTTATTGAAAAGAATAAAATAAGTTATTATTTTTAAAAAAATTCTGTCATAAAAGTATTAAATTCGGATTTTTTTTTTGAATTTCTTTGAGATTACAATAATCTAGGCAACATTTCAAAACCTTTTAATTAGGTAAAGTCTCAATATATGATTTTTAAGCTTAAAAAGTTGCATCAAAAAAAAAAATTTTAACGTTAAGAGTTGAAAATCAAAATGATCGGCGCGTAGCACTACATTTTTTTTATTTTATTTCGATTATGTTACACTATATTAGCGAACAAAAATTTTGTCAGCTGATTGATTTGATTGCTCAAAAATTGACGAAATTATTAATTATAAATATTTATTAATTAAAACAGATTAGTTTTTTAAAACGTATTATTAACAAATGAAATGATATTAATTATCTTTTTAACTATATAAAAAGCGAGTTCCGATTATTTAAACGCAATCTACCAACATCAATAAAATTGTGAAATGAGCGAACTATCGGAAAATGGAAACTGATTTGTTGAACTATGAAGTAAGCGTTTGTATTAATAATTTCTATTTAAAGAAAAATTGATTAGTCTCATTGCATTGTAATGACCAAAATTTTCTATAACTTTTACATAACTATTTCAAGGAATCAAATTTGTTCCAATAGAAAAATATGACCAAGCCAAGTTTCATGGATTCGAAATGAATAACTACCGGAAAAAAAAAAGTTTTAAAAGGTAAAAAAAATTATATCTTTCAATCTTGACGTACTAATATTAACCAAAAAAGGATATCAGTACGAACATTCATGATGAATTCGTGCCACTATAAACATATGGAAATATTACAATGTTAATTGAACTTGATACGATAGTTTAATTTCGGGTGCATTTGGTACAATCAACCCCTAGAAAAAAGTTTCCAATTAACTATCTGACTCCGTTATTTAATTCTTTTCTCCACTAAGGCTATGTAAACAATAAAAAAATCAAAGTGCAAATAATTGTACATGTCACGTGCAGTTTATTTAACAATGTTACAATTACAATGGCTATTTGTAATTTCCGTTTTTGTAAATTCATGAAACATATATAAATAAAATATTTTTTTTAAAAATGAAAATTAATCGAAATACTTATTTTTAATGTTAAACAAGCGCCATTTAACTGAATCGTCGATCACGATTGCATAAAAATTAATTGTGTACCATGCTTATGTAAATTACAATCCACAAATCACTCTTGTGATATATCCCACATAATATCTAGTAAAAGCAAATAAAGAAAGATCATATATTAATGCATGATTAAATCTCAGAAGTTGTATAATTAGTTGTTAATATAAAATTCATTTATTATTAAAAAAAAAACATTTCATATATTCTGTGGCTCAGTGGCTGAGAAATCTGCATGTGATCTGCAACGCAAGCGTCGTTGGATTTTTGTTTGCCAACATGAACTTTGTTATTAATAAATAAATGATTTCCTACATACAGTATATTAAAAATAGTTTTTTATTATTATTATAAATACTTTAGGGCTTCAGAAAAAAAAAAATTTAATTTTTTTCTAGCGTAGAGAGAAATTAAATCTTTTTTTATATTTATATTTTTTTAATGAATAAAACAAATTTTTAATAATGCTTTCTACTGCTGGTTGGAAAATTGTGTCCCTGCTTTATTTTGTGTGTGCATCATCATGTGAATCAAATATTGCTTATAGAGTTGTAGATGAAAACTCTTACGAAAACAAAAGTAAGTTGATTCAAGGAATTTTATGAAATGAATTTAATATATTTGATACTATGCTAAATAAACCCCAATTTTTTGACAGTTGATGTGATGAATCAATATATCTTCGCGTTCTCAATAAGTTTTGGAATTATGGTAGCGTTAAGTATAATATACTTTAAAATTAAGAAGAGATATCCAAAGGTATGAAAACTTGGAACCTCTTTTTGTATTTAATAAACTTTAAGAAATAAATTAATCACTCTTTAAATGAATCTTAGGCTCGAAATTTTATAGTTTTTAGTGTTGTTTTAATTATTCTAGATTGGATTTTTGATATTTTATTTATGATATTGTATGCAAGTGAAATTTCATGGTTATTTTCAACAAGGTAGGCAATTCTTTTTTTTAACGGTTTCTTTTTTTTTTATATAAACAAATTCAAAACTAATCTCCTTCTTCGATCAAACGAAGCATGTTGATCATTGCATTAACGCCATTATTAAATTTTACATATACGTTAACGTTAATTCATCATGAACGGATTCAAAATATTTCATTCAAATGTTGGTTTAAAGACAATCGTTTATCGACAATATTGATTTCATTGTTGTCTTTGATACACATTGAATTATTTAAATTGATTGATAGTAGATTACTTTACAAAGAATTTTTTGGTGCGAAATTATTATGGGTTCAAAAAAGTACTATTATGAATTTATTTGGAATATTTATTATGATCATTCAAGATGTGGGGCAATTAATTATTCTGGTACGATTTATATATACTTCGTGAAAGTGATTGTTCTGAAAAAAAAAAAAAAAAAAAAAAAATTATGAACCGAATTTTTATATACTGTATATTTAATTTTTTTATTGTAGATATATTATACACAACATACGTTTTCTTTAAAGCTTCTTCCACTCTTGGCACTTTCGACAAGTTTTTTGATGATAATTCACGATTTAGTAGCCATCTTATTTAAATCTTATTTAACGCCACGTCACACTTCATTAAAAAGTGAAACAGGTTTAAGACTATCCAGGAATAATAATGATGAAAAACATAATTTTAGTCCACCACAAACTCCTGCCTTGTTCCTTTCAAATGATGGAAGGAGGAGTAGCGTTGGTTTGATAAGTAGGGCGCCCCTTTCCCCATTTTTGTATCAACCTCCTTCTCCTTATAATGCTGAAGATCAAGGGGATGAAGAGGAGGGAATACCACAAGAATATGTGGATTTTAATAAAGGAGGTGAGGTAAATGACCTTTCGAACTCTATTAATTCTAACGTTACCAAACCCCAATCTAGTTATATTCCTCATTTAAATAAATAGAGATTTTATATATGATTATACTTGTATTTCTAGAATTAGATTATGCTATGATTAATAAAGTATATATTTTGAATGACGTGTAGTATTGCTTCAAATTTTCATTTTAATAACCAATTTGAAACATTTTAGAAAATAAAAATTAAGTTAATTGATATTTATATTACTAGCATTTAACCAATGATAAGATTGATAAAAACTTTATTTCTGTTTTCTTTTTTATTTCTTTTTTCTTTATCTTAATTTTTCTTTTAAAAAAAAGGAATATACATAAATAACTAATATAGCATGTAAAATTAGTTACATAAAATGTCATATCATGAGCTTTTATTACACCAACTTCTCTAAAATGATCGGGCACTTTGGCCAAAAATAAATATTTTCTGAGGATTTTTTCACGAAGTAATTTGAACGAACCTTCAAATTTTTCAAAAATGATTTCAAATCGATTTTATAATCGCTCTATGAATTCAAGTTCTCGGAGATGATTTCCCCATTATTTCTAATACTAACTTCATGTGATAGTCCCCAATATTTTTTTAATTTTTGGTTATCAACCTTTTTTTATTAGCATAGAAACATAATTAATATCAAGTATTTATTGCATTACTTTATTTATATACATATTACTAAAAAACTTATATTTTATAATAAATCTACAGCAATTCAAATGGTTAAAAAAAAGAGAATTTGTCTTTAGTTGATATAAAAAGGAATGTATAATATCACCAGTAATAATTCTCTTCACACATTTTTGCCTAAGGTACTTTACTGTGGCAAGTAAGTGCCCTATTGTTAGACTTTACAGCCTTAGGGAATCTTGCATCCTACAGATATCCAGAATTCCTTGGAAATACTTTATTTAAATTTACAAATTAAGGGTTTAAGGACTCAGAAGAATTTAGAGAATTTATTTATTCTTAGTAATGAACTTAAAAGCAAGCTAGTATAGTGGTTTATAATCTAATCCTAGATGAGAAACATGTAAAAGGAAAAAGTGATTATTTTTTAAAGTTGATTCCTTTATTTATTATTTAAACTTATAATAGAGTTGAAAACTCACAAAAGAGTTAATTTACAACTTGAGCAGAAAGTTATTCTATTATACAAAATAAATTTGTTATGATTAACTAATTACTACTTTAAAAACTAATTAAATTTGTAACTGCAAATGTTAATATATAATATATAATAAATATATACAATATAACAAATATAAGTAAAATAATAATTATAATAAAATTAATAAAAATTAGCGAAATCAAAAATTTCAGACATATTAAACTAATCTGCAAAATTGGAAAAATCAGGAGTTTATTATTAATCATTATCATTCTATAGCTCACTAATGGTTAGTACAAAAAGATTGATTTCTAATGTCAACAATAAGTATGATTATAAAGAGATAATATTACTTAGCAAAGTAATTTGTTTGAATCTATATTCATTTAATAAATTTACTTTTAATTAATTTATCTACATTATAATTTTTTTTAATATTTATATTTTTAAATATTGTTATATTATTATTAAAAGTTAATGCTAAAACTTATTGTTGATGAATTTAAAATTAAGACTAATCCTAAAGTAAACACTAATTATATAATCTTATTAATAATAATTAAATAACCTTTTAATTAAATGATAGATAGAAATCAGATTAAAGATAAAATAAACAAGCTTTACGAAAAAAAATAAGAAATAATTATTCATATTTGTGATTTTTTGATTGATATAATTGAAAGATTATAAATAAATAAAAAATGGATTGATAATTTATTTTCAAATGAAACTTGTATTATTTTTAACTTTAAAAAGAATTTCATTAATAAAATATTATTCAATTGATTTATTATTTTATTTACTATAATAAATTTGAAATTATAAAATTAAATAAAAAAATTTTAAATTATAATTATTAGATTAAATAATATTATTAGATTAAAACTCAAATTATTTCAATATTTAAATATCATATTCAGAAATAAATGTTATATTTACTTTGATAATCATTCATAAACTATTAGAATTTTGTTAAACAGTGCACTGTACACTCAGTGTACACCATGTGATATTTGATTAAATCACGTAATACAATTATTAATGTGATACAATTATTAAATTAACCAATTAAAATATGAGTTTTTTTTCAATTTCTAATACAATGATTCAATTTATTAATATAATAAAGTTTTATTGACTTTGTTATAAAATACACCTCATCATCCCATTCACATAAAAGCAATAAGCAAATTATTTTTCATTAGTAATTCTTGCTTTGCAATGCCTAATATTATGACCTATTTCATGACAATAAGTAAATGTAACGCTTCTGGATTTCTGCACTACAGGTGGCTGTTGATTCTCAACATTACTAATTATTCTACGCACCATTTGTATACGTCCTTTTTGACATTTTATAACTGGATTTTCAACAGCTAAAAATGGTCTTTTATGTATATCGTTAACATTAATTTTGGATTCATATCTCTTTCTATATTCTGAATTACTTTTTTCATCAACAACAACAAAATTTTCCTTTTCAGATTCATTAAATTATGTGTAAGTCGTATTATTAATAGTAAGCATTTATTTGATTTCTGTTTCTTGAAAATTCTCAAGAATCGAAATTAACTTTTCATCTAAGTCCAATTCAATTGCTTTATTTATTGTTGTCTTTGCAAGACCAAATACTTTTGCAAATCTTTGTTTAGCTT
>CAMKVN010001595.1:0-17576 GCA_946474995.1 Funneliformis geosporum
TTTTCATTTCGACTTTGACCTCCAAAGTCGAAACATTTCGACTTTTTGGGTTTTCATTTCGACTTCATGTATAATCATGATAACTGTTAATAATATGAATTATAACACTATTTTATAAAATAACTGATCCATATTATTTTATCAAACTTTCTTCATATATTATAAGTATTCAAATAAATTCAAATAAGATTTTAAAACATTTTGAAAATTTGTTGCAACCTGTTTGCATTTTATTATTTATAATAGAACTTTTCTTTATTTTATCAAAAAATGTATTTATATTATACAGAGTATTTTTGTAAAAAATTCAAAAGAACAAGATATTTTTGTCAACTTTGCTAATTATTAAAAATAAAGATGAGAACTGTAATTAATATGTTGTAACTTTTAATATTACAACATATGTTACAATTAGTTTTGACACTTAACTAAACTAGTTTTGATTATTCTAACCTACGGAATTTCAGTTTCAAATAGCAATACTATATATATATTACAATTAATTTTAATTTATATTGCAATATATGGAAGATGGTCAGTAGAAAAGGGGAAATCCAAATCTTGGTCAAAATTTATATTATTAGATCACTTAGCTGATCTCAATCATGTGCACAAATTTAGCTTAATAATAAAAATTAACAAAAATTTTGGATTTTTCCCTTTTCTACTGACTGCCTTCCATATTGTAAATTTGAAATTATATAAACAATTTCTTATCAATTTATCTAATAAATTTTGTGTTATTTTAATTATCATAAAAAAAGTTTACAAATTATAAGATATATATAGTTTATTAAAGCTAAAGTTTAATATCTTTTATATTACTAAAACAATAAGATATTTTAACAAAATCTTTGTAAAAACTTTTATAAGTTTTTGTTATATAACTATTTATTACTTTATTTCTTCAATAGCTTTTCTTTCAAATTTAAAAGGAATTTTACTTAAACTTAAATTTAATTTTAAATATATTAAAAATTAATTATCAAACCAATAATATTTTTTAAATAAAATCAAAAAAAAAGTTATATTAATTAGTAACTTTTTGTATTAATTTAAAATCAAAGTTTTGAAAATTTTTTAATAAAAGTATTTTTTTTATTAAAAATAAAATTTTATTTAAAAATCATAAATTTATAATAAATTATATAATGTATTTTAACTAAAAATCAAAAAAAATTGTAAGTTTTTATGTAGAATTTTAAATAATAATTAATTGAAAATTATGATTAAATTTGAATAAAAATATTATTATTTAATCAGGTTGAGTCAAACTTATGTATGACCTGACCTGATAAAATTCAGGTCAACCAATCAAATTAATGAAATAAAAAATTTTTTTTTTATTTATATTTTTTTAAAATATTTTTAATTTTATTTAATATATTTTTTTTTTATATTCTAATAAAATTGTTTGTATCAGTATATAAAATCTAAGTTAAAATTTATATGCACAAATTGATTAATTATTACTAAAATAAGAAAATCATAACATTTTCTTATGTAAAATTATCTTTTTTATACATAATTTATCTATTTTAGTAATAATTTGTGCACATTTTTATTGTGTAATATGTGTACACAAAAATTAATATGCACATTATGCATATAGCTTTTATACACTGGTTTGTATAATTACTTTGTAATTTATTATAATTAAAAAGTTTAAATTTTAAATTATAAACATTTTTTGCAATTACATTGACTAACAAATTATTTTTAATTTTTTTTTATTTGTTCAATTACTTCAAAAAGCTATTTAAGTACTTTTATCAAAAGAAATTGACTTTTGTTGCATATGTAAAGTTGCTTAGTAGATTTGAAAATATATGCATATAAATTTTTATTATAATTGGATTAATGATTGTAAAGTTATGCATATTTTTCATAATTGTATTAGCAGTTACCTAATTTGCAGATTTATCGTAACTTTTAATTTTAAATTCTGCAGTTAAAATATTATTATATTAGTAATTTTTTTTTTGAAAAATAATAAAATGTAAACATATATTAATATTTATTTTGTAAAAAAATATTAAATAAAATTAATAATTGTTTAGTTTATTAATTATATTACTTTTATATTTGAATATAAATATTGTTAAACTAGTAAAACTAAAATATTCCTTTTTTAGACAAATCAGGTCAGATTAGATTAGGTCAAATGTATATTTAATTCAGGTCAATTTTATGTCTGTCCTGATCTGATCTTATCAGATCAGGTCAAGTCAATTATCTAACCTGATTTGATCTATTCAGTGATTTATTTAAGAAATACATTTATATTGAATCGATAATATGATATAATTATTGTTATCAGGAATAATTTTCTCTTCACATATATTTGTTTAAGTTACTTTACCTTTACTGTGATAAGTAATTTCCTTATTATTAGATTTTACAACTTTAAGAAATCTCACGTTCTACAGGTATCAGAATTTCTTGAAATTATTTTACTTAACTTTATAAACTTAAAAGTTTAGAGGCTTAGGAAAAGCTTAGAGAATTTATTTATTCTAAATAATAAACTCAAAAGTAAGTTAGTATAGTAATTTATGATCAAATTCTAGATAATAGACATGTAAAAGGAAAAAGTAATTATTTTTTAAAGTTGATTTTTTTATTTATTATAAGAGTTATAAAACTAACAAAAGAGTTAATTTATAACTTAAGTAAAAAGCTAGTTGACCCATTAATATATTAATATATTAATAGGTTAACTTAGTTCAGATTAATATGTAGCAGTACATTATGATATAATATACCTATATTAACTAATATATAACAGGATATTATAGTATAATATATCTATTTTGACTAATATGTAATAGAATATTATAGTCTATTTGGTTATATTTTAATTAACCAGATTATATTATACTTATGTATACTATAATGTACTGGAATAGATTGCCAAACAATTATGTTTGATAATACAATATATTTTGAAGTAAAATTTCAGTTAATATTGCTAGTTCTATGATATAATTCTGGCTGAATTTTTAGCACATGATTTGAGAATCCAATTTGATGCTATGCCAGCATTATAGTAGCTAGAGTTTTGCAATTCAATTTGATATTTGAATATTCAATTTGAAAATCAAATCAAATACAAATACTAATTTATATTTGATTTGATTTGATCAAATTCAAGTATTTAAATATTTGATTTGATTCGAATGAATAGTAAAGTCATTTCAAAGCTTCAGGGATAGCCTTTATTAAAAAAACATAATAAAAAGTGTTTCAATAGCTTCAGAATGTCTTTTTACTGAAAAAACTATAGTAAAAAGTACCTTTACAGCTTCGGATATGCCTTTTTTACTAAGAAAATCATAATAAAAAGTGTTTCTATAGCTTCAGAAATGCCTTTTTACTAAAAAAAAATAATAAAATGCCTTTTTGACTTCAAAAATGTTATTATACTAGAAAAACATAATAAAAATGCCTTTGCAGCTTTAAAGAAGTTATTTGGAAGCTTTGCAATAGAAAGGGAAGAAACTCTAAAAAAATTAAAATTTTACTTTCTAAGCTAATTATGATTTTTTTTGTAAAATAAGTCCAGATTTAACATTAACTCAAAAAAAAAATTTTTTTAGAGTTTTCTCCCTTTCTATTGCAAAGCTCCTATTTTATCAAGAAAATATAGTAAAAAACCTTTGTGATTTCAGATATATTATTTTACTAAGAAAACATAATAAAAAATTTCTCTGCAGCTTTGGAGATGTTATTTTACTAAGAAAATATAGTAAAAATTGTCTCTGCAGCTTCAGAAACTAAAAAAACATAGTAAAAATGCCTCTGCAGCTTTAAAAATATTTTTTATTAAAAAACTTAGTAAAAATGCTAGCCAAAACTATAAATCTCTGAAACTTCAGAACTCTGAAACTAATTTCAGTAGTTTTAGAAATAGGATAATTTAACTGTAATCTGAAATAAGTTTCATAGTTTTAGAGGTATAATTATTAATAAATTAAATAAGTTTTAGAGTTACAAAGATACATTTTTTAGTTAATTAAATAAGTTTTGACAGTTAATTTTGATTGGTTATTTTAAAATCATATGAATTTTTCAGAAAATATGATTTTATAATAAAAGTTATGTCATTTGAAATTATTTGAAGATCATTTACAAACACTGATTTATAATCTTTTTTTATTTTATTTTTTTTTTACTTATTAAAAATAAGTTAAACTTTTCATACTTTAACAATAAACCCTTTTTCTTCAAAAACTAGTGCTAATCCATAAACTTTAAAATTTTCATTAGAAACAAGCTTGAATGAATTCATAAGATAACATGTTAATAATAGAAAACTTTATATTTGCATTAGAGTTATTATATATGAAGAATACTATTTAGCATATAAAAATCATGTCTACTTCAAAAAAGAAAAAGAAAATTAGTGAGATATTCTTGAATAACTTCATTTGGTATTGTAGAATAATGATGCGCCAAATGATTTTCTAATTTATAAGATTCTCTACGCTTCCAATTTTTATCACAATAATTACACTTTGCTTTATATTTGCCTTTTATTTTTTCATTATCACGTGTAAATAATTTCACACTGATGCTAATGGTTTTTATCCAACGCTTTTGTAAGACATGAAATTTTATTTTTATAAAAAAATTATTCAAAATTAAATAACAAAGAACAATAAAAAAGAGATGATTAACATCTAGTAATAATTGATTCTCGTATATTTTTCGAATTAGACCAAAATTACTCTATTTCATCAGATAAATATTCGTCATCTTCTAATAACAAACCAACAACAGTTTGATTATCAAGCAAATCTAAACCTTTTGTTCAAATATCTACTAAACTACTGATTTCTCTAATACAATTATTATTCATTAATCTATGCATTATTTCTGGCTCAATTTGTCTATGATTACTCAGTAACGAACCTAAACAATATTAACATATTTCATTATTTATTAGTATATTTCATTATAAAAATTGGCAAAAAACAGAAATTACAATTACCAAGGATCCCATTCACACGCTCAAATGAGAAATATCAGAAAGTATATAATAGACTGAAATCATATAAGCATTCTTGTAAATGGAGCGAAAGGTAGAGATTTAGTATTATTTTATCATGCTTGTAATGTTCTTCGATAAGTTTTACTATTTTAATCAACCTTTCATGAGCTTCTTATATCAAATCAAGTTCCAGAATTCGACCTACCAGAATCGAACAAACTCTAACAAAATGTGTTAGAATCCTTCAGTCAATTATTTATAGATGTTCCCAAAGCAATGTAGTTGCATAAATTGTATAAAATGTTTGCCATTAGTCTGCTGTGAAGTTAGAAAAACCTTCTCTGCAGTCGATTTTTTGAGGGATTCTACCCAAATCAGCTGGCACTTGAATCTGATTCATATTCTTTTAGATACTTTTAAGAGCATCTGAAGTTAAAACCTTCTCATTGATCCAAATTTGTTTAACTATCCATTTCGCTATGCCTAAAAATAGACAATACATTGGATTGACTGTTAAAAAACGAATTGGGTCAAAGTATGGTAAATGAAGTAACTCAGATCATCTAACACCAGTATGCTTTACAAATCGCTTTCTGTTAGCGTCTGAATTGCACCTTCATCAGCCAAATGCATCCTCTTGATATTTTGACAAATCCTAGGGAATAAACCATTCGTTCATGTTACCTATTTCAGCAAAATTATGTTACCAATTTTTACAATTTGCCTTCTTTTCGCATCTATGACATGACACTAATGCTGAAACATGACCGCAAATTTTTCTTGCTGCAGGAATATCGCATGAAACAAAGATTAATGCTGCATGAATTCTCCTTCCTTCTTGATATTTGTATATTCGATTTAGAATCACACCATTTCAAAGTAACTCTAATTCGTCAACAATTAGTGCTAAATAATGATTTATTTTGTGTAAACTCACTTCATTCAGGCCGGGCATAATTCCAAGAATTAGTAAATTTTCACGCTTGAATTAAATGTCTCTTAGAAGATTACAAATTGTAGCATATAATACTCCAGTGCTATGAATTGTTCCATCAAATAGTTGAAACCAATCCAAATTCAACATTAAACCTAGATGTGAATCAGCTACATCAGGTCTGAAAAATTTCGGTGAGATTTCTGAACCATTTTCTTTAAATGTCTTCCAAACTTATCTATCATATATGTTAGCCAATATATTACTGAAACTTGCTCTATTAGCCCAATGACATAGATAATTTTCGAACACTTATTGATGAAACATAACACTGAGTTGTTCTCAAATGCTAACAAATG
Source organism: Funneliformis geosporum (assembly GCA_946474995.1). Classification (NCBI taxonomy): domain Eukaryota; kingdom Fungi; phylum Glomeromycota; class Glomeromycetes; order Glomerales; family Glomeraceae; genus Funneliformis; species Funneliformis geosporum. The sequence continues at coordinate 6,287 of CAMKVN010001595.1, forward strand.
GATGAATTAATTTTGATTAAAAAAAATTTGAATTATCTGTTTTACGAGATAATGGTGTATTACAAAGCTGTAACTCGCAAATTGATGAATTCGGAAATTCAACGTGATTGCATGTCATAATCGATAAAGTATTATTCTGTCGAAAGTTCATCACTTCATTTCTGTTGTAAGGTTTATGACATTTCGTACAAGATACAAAACTATGAAATCAGTCTTTGAGGCTAACCGATTTCTTTGCTAAATAAATAGTACTTGGAAATCTGTTAAACTTATCACCACCGATTTCAGTTAGAAATAATTTCATAAATTTTATAAGAGATACAGTTGCAGTCTTTGATATATTGAACCTAATTTAAAAGTTCATTAACCATAATAAAATCCATGCAAATTGATCATCAATCATTACTTCCTCTTCTTCATCTTGATATGATTCATATTTTGGCGGAGAATAATCTTCAAAAGTTTCAAAAACAAGTAAATCATCAGAAACACTTTTGTCTTTACTTATAGGAGATTTAATATGTTATCTTTCATTATGTTCACTATTCTCGCTTAAAGAAGACTCAGTATGTTGCTTATTCTCAGAGTCACTCAAATAATTAATAACTTGCAGATGACTTTTATAACCTTCTTGTATGCTTTCGAGGTAAATTTGTTAATTTCAGATAACAATCAGTCTCGGCAGGTGATCCAGTATCAAGTATCAATTCGGCAAAATTTGGATATAATTATTTGATGATAAAACCATCACGAATCAATGATAAGCTACTTGAACCACCACGAATCGTTGATAAATCACTTGCCGATTCATGAAAATTTGGTCCAATTTAAAACTAATTTTCCATTACACTTATTATAATAACAAGGAACTTTGTTAAATTTTTTTTGAGTTGACTCAGATGGTAGAGATGGTCATTTTGTCAGCTTATTACCAATAATATTCATCTTGAAAATTTGAAATTGATGTTTTTTGTCAATATCAATGAATGATTTATATATATAAATGAAACAATTAATATAGATATTGCGGCGAAATAAAACTTGTATTAATATTCGCATTATAAATTACAACCTGCATTATAATTAAAACTTAAAACAATTGCCGCACGATAATTGAAATTTAAGTAACACCTACATTATAATCAAAACTTAAAACAATTACCACATGGTAATTGAAATTTTCAAGAATTATCATATTATAATCAAAATTTAAAACTATTATCGCATTAAATTGAAACTTAAAAGAATACTTGTATTATAAACGAAATTTAAAGAATATTGAATTATAAAATAATTACCATATTACAATCGAAATTTAAATCAATTATCGCATTAAATCGAAATTAAAAGAATGTTTGTATTATAACTGAAATTTAAAAAAATATCTGTATTGAAACTTTAAAATTATTATCATAATTTAAATCAATTACTGCATTAAATCAAAACTTAAAAGAATACTTGCATTATAAGTGAAATTTAAAGAATACTGAATTATAAAACAATTACTGTATTATAATCGAAATTTAAATCAATTATCGCATTAAATCGAAACTTAAAAAAATACTTATATTATAAACAAAATTTAAAAGAATATCTGTATCAAAACTTCAAAATTATTTAAATCAATTACCGCATCATAATCGAAATTTAAAGAATTAATCGCATTAAGTCAAAAGTTAAATTAATTACATACAATGTATTATACTATTAAAATAAACTCTATTTAACTGAAAGCTTATAAAAAGGTTTATTTCCCTTGAACTATTTTTAATCAAACTCTTCAAAATTTTCTCACAAACAATATTTCAAATCTCTTTTAATAAAAAATTTTCTCACTTTCTCACAAACAATATTTCATCTTTCGCCAAAAAATAATATTTCGTTTCCCTTTCGCATATATCATTTTCACTAACAATATTTTGTCTCTCTTTCGCATACATCATTTCTTTTATTCTCAATTTCTCACTAATATTTCATCGCAAATATGACTAGAAATATGAGTCGAAAAAAAGCTATAGCAGTATGTTGTCAACCACCACGTCGCCAGGAAGCGACGCATCAACAAAAAACTCAGGAGTGACAGAAACTCCTAGTAGCTAAGAAACGACAGATACTTCACATCGGCAGGTTCTGACAATAACTTCAATACCTTCGAGTAGCCAAGAAACACGTCGGCAGATTCAGACAATAACACCTCTTAGTAGCTAAGAAATATCATATCAACAAGTTTTAGCACTAAATATAAGTAGTTAAGAAACCCCATGTTGGCAGGTTCTGATATCTCGAAGTCAACAGGAAATATCAAAATCTTCACGTTAGCAGGATCTGGCAAATGAAGGATATTCAAATTATTAGTGCCATCAAGTATTTTTAAAGAAACTCAATCTCAATCTCAATCTTCAACTTGATCAAGTGAAGATTATCATATTTTGCTTAATTACAGGATTGAAGACGAATATTAATATGGTAAAATCTCAACCGCTGGTATGGTTAGAGATGCCATTCTGGAAGCTGATAACTGGAATCTGCAGACATTATCAGCTTCCCGTCTTAGGATACCCAAAAGGTTTTCAACACATTGGCAAATAGGTGACAAAAGATGTCATATTAAAAGGAGTAGCGAAAGGAGTATAACCAGAGTTAGGAAGTACAGTGTTAGTACAATGATATTAGTACAATTAGTACAGTTAGTACATTATAATAATTAATATAAAAATTAGTACAAGTACAGTACAAGTATAGTATTAATTTTATTTAGTACATACAAAATTCCCAACCCTGAGTATAACTCTTTATCGTCGACAATTCAATATTTCTCGAGGTAACGAATTTTGATATACTTCATATCAATACATACGAGATTGCGGATTAAGACGTGATGAAAGAAGTATAACTCCTTATCGATTAAGAAGAAGAGAAGCTTCTCCTGGAACAACTGATTCTTTGCTGAGCGAAGGTAAGTGTAATTTATTGCAAAAATTTAGCCGATATATATTTTTTAATCAATTTATTGTTAAATTTTCTATAAAAAAGCATATTTACGTAAAAGAATCGACAAGTTAAGCAGGCAACTCAGCAAATGCAAATGAAGAATTAAGAGATTTAAGAACAGAATTCGGCAAAGTTACTGGAGATAATGAAGTGCTTATTCGTGAAAATGAGGGTTTGTGAGACGAACTTAGACAAAGCTGACGAAAATGTAGAGATGAAAAAACAGATGAAAGTCATTAAGGAAAGTGAACTCGACAAAGTAATAAAGATAAAAGCGATGAAGAGAGGTATAACAACAATGAAATGGCAAGGATTCGTTTAAAAACTCTTTAACTTTTCTGAATTCTAATTAAAATAACTTTAATTCTAACCGATTTTTAATTTAATATAACCTATATCAATCAAATTAACTTAATTCAGCTTTTATTTTTTTATAATTTAGAATGAAATGAGAATGATTTTAATGATATTACCGACCAATCTCGAAATGAGATATAATCTTAAGTTTGGCAGTGAAGAAAATACTGAAATATTACGAAAAGTAATAACGCGTCTCATCGATGTGTTAAAAAGATTCAAAATGATAAATAAACAAGTCAAGGAGTGGCTTAGCGCCTTCCATAAGTATCAACAAGTTCATGTATTATATAAACAACATGATACTTTAGATCATGATAATCGGCATTTACATAAAAACAGTCACACCAGTGAGATAAATATCGAAATTATTTTTTTTAAAAAAAGCAACTTCAATTAACATTTGATATTTTTAATATAGAAAAAGGATCGAAGAATCAAAGGTGCTAATTCGCTTTTTGATTTAGGTGATAAGAGAGTTTCGAAATATGATAAGGAAGAGTTATTGAGGATCTTGAGAACAATCGTTATCTTTTCCCTGAAGATTCAGAGATAGATTTAGAAGAGAAGAAAATACAATCAATTAATGTTTATAATTCGAGCTGAAGATCAGACGAGGTTTGATAAATTTTTAAAAATTTATTTATATTTTTAGTTAAGTTTTTAACTAATTTCGATATTTAATTTTATTAGTTGAAGTTATTGTTGCGAAAGCTCGACTATCATGTGTTCTCGTTGCAAACTGCACAATTAACAAGAACTCGAAATTATAGCGACCATTTTACAATACCAATTCATTATCCTCGAAATGCTCCTGACTGGACATTTGTAAATCAAAACACTTCAGCAGGCACTAACTTTTCCGCATTCAGAACCAAAATTGAGGATCAAGATGATTACATTGAAGAAGAAGAATAAATTCGACAAATTATAAATTATAGCGAATTGTCTTCTATTGTTTATTTATATTTGTATTTATTATATTTTATAATTATATTATATTTATATTTTATTTTATATTTTAAATTAATAAACCAATTATTATTAATTCAATTTAATTACATTATTATAAAATTAATAAATCGTCTAAAATGCAAAATAGATATTAATAAGATTGTCTAAATATCAGAAATTTTATTTTACTGATTTTTTGATTACTTATAGCCGAAATATTACCGATTTTATTAACTAAGTCAAATTTTGTTTGTTTTATTAATTAAACGAATTTAAGCTGATTGTATCAAACATATAGCTGAAATATTACCAATTTTTATTAACTAAGTCGAATTTTGTTTGTTTTATTAGTTAAACAAATTTAAGCCAATTGTATCAAAGTTTTCAAACTACTACCAATCGTTAATATCAAATGTTTATTTGTGTGACACCTGAATTGGGCAATATCAGCTATAACTAAAAATGCTGATTGTTTTGGCAATCTTCAGCAGAAATTAAATTATATTTTGGCTAACATTTGGCATTTTAAAAAAGTTACGAAATGGATTATTTCGACTAGTGCTTGACAACATACCCATTGTTTATATGTTTGAATGCAGCATTCTATATAAAAAATTCATACCAACTTTTAGTATTAATATAGAAATACTTGCATCAACATTACTTTCATTGAGATTTTCTATATAATTTTCATCATCACTTGAATCACTATCTTCTGGAATGCTGTTAAGAAACTCCTCAGAAATATCACTATCAGAATCTTCATTAAATATGGATTCAATATCACTCATCTTGTTTGGTTATAAAGAAAAAGATTTGGAAATGAAAGAGAGAGTTGATTTGAAAATGATGAAAAGAAAGAAGAAAAAAGCTTATAAATAATATGTATAACACAAAATAGTTTAAAAAAGTTTATTAAATAAATTATGTCATGATATGCGTACAAAATATGCTATACAGGGGTGCACAAAATGCATCCTGCATAAAATACAAATTTACTATTAATAAACTAACATATATATAACATAAATAAACTTTATTAAAAATTGATTAATTATGCTAAATACAATTTTTTTTTATTATATATTAAATTCTAATTTTTAACATAAACTAATCTTATGATTTATATAAGTTTAAATAAGCTATTACAAAGTATAATATATAAGACCTTATCATCTATAATATATTTTGTTTCACAACGTAGCATTTGGTTTGCAACTTCTGTTTTACGATATACTCATCCGGAATTTGATATTGAGTAGCATTTTGATTATTTTTTTGTGTATATTTAATATATTGCCAAGTGCTATTATCTTATATTTTGAATGCAAAATCTTGTTTACTGGGCGTCTACATAAGGATTATTAGGATAATCCTCAAAAAAAACTCTGGCGGTTTATTTAAAAATAAAAATGACTATTTAATAAACGAGTATTATATTATTACTCTCCATTTCACAAGAATAATACCTACTTACCAAACAACCGATCTGAAAAAAGCGATTTCGATAGGATTGGTGACTACACTAATTTTGGTAGTGATCAGCCAATGCTGGTGTTAAAAGCCAAAAACCTGATCAAAACCAGAAACAATATTTGAATGATTAGTTATTATAAATATTCACCGAAATTTCCCGAATTAGCTTGTAAACGGTGGAAATGACGATTTGTATTGATCTAGTAAAATTTTCTGGAAATTTCTAGGTATTTATGATCCTTTATAAATAGCGGCACATTTTAATCGCGTTTTCAAATACAAAAAAAAAACATTTCAAATAATAATGTCACTTATTAATCGTTTTCTTCCAGAACTGAATCGAGCATTTACACTATTTGATGAGCCATTCTTTACTAATGTAGCTCGTCGTTATCCTTCTTCTCTTCCAACCTTATCGGATCGATTTACTTTCCCAAATCTCTATCGTCCTAACGTTGACGTATCAGAAACCGATAAAAACTATGTTGTTGAAGCTGAAGTTCCTGGTATGAAAAAAGAAGATTTGTCTGTGGAGTTCTTGGACGATAATACTCTCGTTTTGAAAGGTAAAATTGAGAGAGGAGCTCCGGCAGAGGAAATGAGAACCGTCGATGCTACTGGTGTAGCTGAAGGTAGTACAACCGAGCCCAACACAACCGGAGAAGTAGTTGAGGCTGGTGGTGCTGTTATAGATGAACCAAAACTTTGGACTTCTGAAAGAATGAGGGGTCATTTTCAACGTTCATTCCAATTTCCTAGTAAAATTGATCATGAGAATTCAAAAGCTTCTTATAAAGATGGTATTTTGTCGATCTTCGTTCCAAAGATTGAAAGACATGGAAAACAAATTTCAATTGAATGATAATCTTTTTAAAATGTTTCATTTTGTTTATAACTATAATATAAAAAATATTTGGGGTGAAAAAATTTTTTTTTCATTATTTGCAAATCAAAAAATATTTTTTTCTTTTTAATACATAAATAATGTTTTTAATATTAATATTCACCTCAAATACAATCAAAATTTTTTTGATTTAAATTTTAAATAAAGTAAATAAACATTTAAAATTTTACCATAGTGCCAGTTGGAATTACTGCGCTACATGAAATATACTCGCGTTGTTTAAACTTCGTTAGGCAGCACACTATTGCTTATGCACGCGTACCTTCTGGGTACCATAGCTTCTTTTGGAGTAGGTTATACTGCTTGTCATTATAATCTAGTGAACAAGCTATACGAAAACTTTAACGACATTCCATCAACTACTCACAAGGTAGCTTCGAACTTGAAAGGCCTTGACATTTCTAAAAATTTGTAAATATGCGCGATTTATTTGGTTATAACTAATTTATTCCATTTGTCTATGCGAATAGCGTCACCTTCTTTATGTACTAGTAGGACTCAGTTTTCTTTTTCTTCTTATACTCTTTCCACTTTACAAAATTGCAGACTACGAATCAAAAAGAGTAAATATCGACTTAAATTATATTGCTCAACTTAGAATTACCTATATAAAACTGAAAACCTTATTTTCTTTTCTTTTGCAAGAATAACGGTTACCCGTATAGGACCTCGGCACGTGAACATCTTCAAAGAAGAGGAAGTTTTTAACTTTCAATAATATTTTTGGTGAGATAAGTTATGAGAATATGTTTTTTTTTCCAATTTATAAATATTAATTGTTTATTTTACTTGTGATATAAGTTAGAAAAAATAATGAATACTCCAGGAGCTGTATCAAAAATATTCTGGCCGGCACATGTATGCACACCCCGAACCAAAGCTGGATTCTTGGTCGGTTGGAACATTCGTAGTTTTACCACTTGTATTGCATCGGTAATCTCGGATGTAAATGTAATCAATTTATGATTTTTTTTTTTTTTTAAAAAAAAAATAATATATTTAACTTATTATATTTCAAAAGCTTAGTGATCTAGAAGCCACATTGTCTGCTTTGTCAACAGATACTAGTTCGTCGTTTGTATATATGGGAAAGGTGTGTGGAGCACCTCCAATAGTTTTGGGTCTTTTGACTACATTATCTGACATTAACGGGGAAGGGACAAGTATCCTCAATGCAGAAGGTAAGAATTTTTATTATATATATATTTTTAATATCAACTTTCTTAAATTCTTTATCTGATGACCTTTTTTATGTAGGTGTTGCAGACAGAAAGAAGACAGCAAATTTATGGATGACAATCCAATTGCAGAGCAATAATATGCCTCTTCTAAGGTAAGAACAATGTTTTGTATGTTTAAACTTAACAGATTAATTAATAATCTTTGTAATTATACTTATCAAGATCGATCTATTGTTGTGGATATCGTTATTCAAATGTCAGTTCAGAAATCATTTTCTACAAACAACCAAATCCAACTAGACTTCAATACATTTCACTTGAGCCGTTAGTATTAGATATTCAACAAGACGGCAGACATAAGGTTGATCAAGATTCACTCATAATTAAAAACATGAAAAAGATCATAAACACTCGTTTACACTCGGGGAAACAGCGAACGCAGATAAATGACATGGAACTTATTTTGAATCAGGTTAGGAATGAAATTCACAATTAATTTTACGTTACATGCGGAATTTAATTTTTTCATTTGCTATTATTAGATTAATTCTTCATTTGAAACTGAGAAAGCCATCACAAATAGGTGTCGATTTTTTATCAATCGACGTAATCGTTGTAACATTAGCGTTTCTGAAACAATGATGCAATACGCAGTTTTTATTAAAAAGATTTTTCTTTATCCCTTAAAATATCTGCTGCTTGTTTTTCGACCGATCATTGTACAACCTATAATTTTCTTTCTTATGTTAGTGAGAATATTCGCCGAGATTGTATTGTGGATTTTAAATTTACGATTTCCCCCTTTTATGTTTAATGGAATGGCATTAAAGGATTTATCTGCGACATGTAACGTAAATTTAATAATTGCGATTCTATTTAAAATGTTATCCTTAATATTAACAGCTGTAATTTATTTCATGTTAATGTAGCGCAGCAAATCGATTTACGACTTCAACAAGCATGTTTTTGGCCTTGGCAATATATGCTACTTAGGCGAAGGGATTGGACAAATACTGCGACAACACGAGCACAATATATTAGGTGAAAATTATAGTCTCAATTATGAAATATTCATTCATTCTTTTTTTTTTAAAAAAATAATGGGACAATTTTTTTTTAATATATATATTATATTTATATACGTTATTTATATTTCTAATTTTATAGCTTTTATAATAGCATGTGGCTTGTAGCAAATGATATTATTATCGGGCTTACTATTGGTTCTTTTCTTGTTAATAATAGTGAATATGTGGCCAACGTTATTTTGAAGGACTATCTTGATGTAAGTTTGTTAAAATCCAAAGTAATTTTAAGTAATTTTTCTTAAACCAACTTTTATAATTTTTTTTAATATTCTAGCATTATACGATAGAAAAATTAGTATCAATGATAGATTGGCTCATGGGTTGGCCGGCCGGATTGAAATTAAATAGTGAATTGGACAGGTTTTTTGGCGAACTTTTTCTTCGCCTAATCGAGTTATGGGAAGGTAATAAAGAATTTATTTTAATTAGACTTAATATTTAAGTATTGACAAATATTATTTTTTATAGATTGTGTGGATATTATAGGACCATTGACACCAACTATTATAGGAATTATCGGGTTATCTGGAATGTTGGGTGGATCAATGGTTATATCATTACTATCCGATTTTTTATCTTTTATGACTATTCACATCTATTTATTTTATATGGTTGCTGCAAAAATTTTCAATTGGCAGCTTACTATATTATATTCTTTATTTAATTTATTTCAAGGTACTAAATTTAATATGATTTTGATACATGAATATATTTTAATATTTTCCTTTGTAATTTATAGGCAAGAAATGGAATACTTTACGAAACCGTATTGATTCCTGTGATTATGATCTGGATCAGTTGCTTTTGGGCACTATATTATTTACGTTATTAACATTTCTGTTTCCTACAGTAGTGGTTTATTATGCAACTTTTGCGGCTGTAAATATATTCTTTTTCGCATCGATATTAGAATCTTAATATATTACTAACAAATTTGTCATTTTTAGAGTCGTGTAGCTGTTATTTTTCTGCAAGCAGTTATGGAAACTTTATTGGCGTTCTTAAATCACTTTCCATTATTTGCAATTATGTTGCGATTCAAAGATCCGGATCGATTACCAGGTAATAATCAAATTAATTTGTTATTAAGAAGAATTCGGTTTTTTTATAATTTAATACATTATTTTGTTTAGGTGGACTTAAATTTGTAATATGTGATCCAGATTATTATGCAACGTATGGAATAGCTAGAGTATTTAGAGATATAAAGTCATTTTGGCCATGGAATAGTCGATTACGTAAAATAAGTGTTACATCTACAAACACTTCCCCGATAATTAACAATATAAGTAGTATAAAATCAACATCAAAATTCGATCGAAATTCTCAATACGAAGAGTCTGATCAAGTTATTAGAATGAGAAAAAATCGAATAATGAATAAATCAAATTCATCATCGTCATTGTCAATATCTCCAACTTCCCCTATATCTTCAGCATTTATATCATGGCCACCAAAAGTGAGCTATTTATTCATGCAGGTTTGTAGAATTGTGTATTGTTTTATTAAGAAATGTATAGTTAATTATTTCTGAATTTAATTCATTTTATTAGAATTTGCCCATTCCATTATCAGCAATATTCTTTCAATATTTATTATTATGGAGACGGTTAAGTTCACATTATTTTTCTTTTTATGTATTACGATGCCTTGTTAGTGGTGAAAATATCAAACCAATAGCTAGACTTCAGTATCCAATGTTACCTGAAACTAGGTAATTGCATCGCTTTGCTTTTCTTTTTTTTTTTTTTACTTTATAATTTGGTTCATACGTTTATATGTTCACTTTATGATATAATAATTTTAGACCTAATTTAATGAATTTTTGGTTGTTCCTTAAAATAAGCTTTGCTGTACATGATGAATAATATAATGATAATGAAACAAATAATTAAACCGTAATAAATTAATAAGGGTCATAAATAGGATGGATCACAATTTTATTAATTTGTTGAAATAAATACTGATTGATGAATTTGATATCGTAATTAAAATGATATCAGTAAAAGCCACATTTTTTTATCATAACTCTATTGTTAAATTTAAATTAAGATTGTTTGATACATCATCATAAGAATTATTATAATATCCAATAAAATTAAATATAACATTAATTTATTTGTTATTAAGTATTAATAAATATATTAGTAAAAGTATTAATAAAAAACAAATTTTGAAAATAAATTATTTGAAAAAATTATACAATCTAATAAAATATTTTTTTAACATATGGGTTGTGATCTAAGAAAATCAAGTTCTGAGAATTTTTATTACATTTAGACCAAAATGTAATAAGTCATTAATTTTAGTCAAAAATTTCTCAGAACCTGATTTTCTTA
>CAMKVN010001596.1:0-17569 GCA_946474995.1 Funneliformis geosporum
TATCCAATCAGATGTGATGTAAATCATCATTTTAATCACATGATCACGACTGCCATTTTTTTCCGCCACTACTGTATGAATGAGACTGAGATGGGATGTCTAGTAGGGAATAGCATAGATTTAACGAGCATCTCAAATCACTCATAACAGAACGAATGGTAGCTATAAAATGCAAAGGCCTCAAAACTATACAAATAAATGATTATGCAGGGTATATAGTTACAAGCAATTAGGATATTCCACTCAAAATAGACATAGGCAATTCTCGTATAGTCTGTTTTGACATCTCTGCATGCTGTAAAGATAATATACCATATTTTAACCAGCTAGGGGATATTCTAGACCATCCCGATGTACCAGAAGTAGTAATGGCATATCTTCTTAGCCGTGACTTATCAAATTGGAGTTTAGGAGAAATCCCTTCTATAAAATGAAAGTAGATACAATGCGGGACCAGCTTCCCAATCCCATTCAATTTATGATTAATCATATTGCATCTTGGCCTATTGATAATGTAGATAGGAGAAGTCGTATAATACTATATCAAAATTATTTTGATTGGTGTGAAGAGAATGGTGAAAACCATTGGCTAGTAAAGTTGCTGGAAAGAAGTTTTCTCAAATTGGAATTGAGAGTAAACAGGTATGAGCGGATAGTGAAAAAGGGGAATGGCAGTATATTTTCGACTGCTCCAAAATTATAGCCAAACTTCAAGAATCTGGCTTAGGTGATATGGAAGAATTTTCTGAAAATACATCTCAATCTGACTTACCTGAACATGAGATAGCAAACATATCCATATTCAATGTGCCAGAAATTATTTTCCAAAAATAATCCCGCCTCTTACAGAAAAGAATACGCCTCCACCTAGAACTAGTAAAGATAAGAAGGCGGATAAACAGGATGAATTGACCCAGGACCTTTTCGACTATATAGCAGAAGATACACATGCGATCCCTCTGGGATCTGCTCTAGTTGCCTTAACATCTGATACTTCTGAGGCTTCTGAATCACCCAAGCCAGTAATCGATAAGCCTGAAGTCAATAAGCTTTCCAAAACTAATGAGCTTATAAGTAAAATCATGAATACATCACCTAAAAAACAAGTGTCAAGCGTGATTTATCCAAGTCTAATGAAGTATTATCTGCCATACTTCTGTTCAGAGCCCAGCGAGAAGAGCACCTCAGAAAAAAGCAATCAAATTAGGTGAGAATCCAGACATTTTCGTGATTATTACTGAAAAAGACAGGCTCGATCTATTGCATTTTGAGACAGGATGGCAACTGATTCACAGACATGTACTTGGGCTGTTGAATTAGAGGATGACCTCATCAGTATATGGAAATGACAATATGGAAAAGATTGATAGGAGAAGAAATAATCTGTCGTGGTCTTAAGAATGAGGGAGTTACATTCTTCTGGCTTGATACCAACGAGAAATGGAAAAAAACAGTAAGCATATTTTAGGAGAATGGTATGCTTTGGTAAAGAGCGAATAAAAAGCCAGTTTATAAGAATGGTATTTGGGTAAGAGGGTCTATTTGTTCTTTACAACTAGGCGATAAAAAATTTTAAATTATTATTATTTTTTTTTCACTTATCTCATCTACCCGCAAATTTCAAATCAATGTAAAACATATCCCAGCCTGAGTGGCTGACCTCATAGAGACTCTGTATAGGTTATAACATTATTTTTCGCTTCCTTAACCTTCTCAAGAGCTGTCTCTGATATTTTTCCTTTTCAAAGAAGCATAGCTTTGAGGAAAATTTTCGAATTGAATTTTTTCCTGCGTAATATAACTTAACGGTTATACATAATCTAATAGTTACTTCATAGACTATATTCAGATTACTATGTTCACGATTGTAACAAAGTATGTTGCAGATTATAAATTCAATAAAGAGATGAGAAATAATGAACTTAGCTAGCACACTTCAGCATTACTCGAGCTTTTGACAGATAAAGTGAAAAGAGACAAGGGTCGACAGCGCTTATAAAAAGTGTATAATTTTAGTAAAGAGCAAGCATTTATATTAGTTCCTGATCAGAGAATTTGTCAAAGTAGAAGTCGAGTAGCCCCCAAAGAAGGAGGGGATGAAGCAGGAAAGTTAATATATGCCAAGTATCCGATATCATCCCAGACAGAGAAACTGTCGAAATGATAGCTCAGCGAATTACTTAAGATAATCTTAGCGAAAAAGATGTAATATCTATAGCTAAAGCCTTAGCTGAATTTGCCTCTAATTCTAGCGCTAGTTCATCCCGAATCTCTAGGCTTCGAAGTAAGTTGTAAAATCTTGAAGCCTCTGAAAAAATTGTCTCAGCTACATTGATTCCATAGATAACCTGTTCATCTAATAAAATTCAAAAGGAGCGTAGAGAGCAACGTGAAAATAAAGGGATTGATTTTCCTGACTACTTCTCATTAGAATTAGTTAAGGAAAGATTGGATGGGTATGACATGTCTAACATATCTGATGTGCAAGTCCTAGCCGATGTAATGATCATGCTCTGCATCTATTCCGCTGAAATTAAAGACTTGCGTATTTCTAATGGAAGTATAACTGGATATTCAAAAAACCGAGATGAGCAAGATAATCCTCAGGTGTTTAGATCATTAGAAAGAGATAAAGAGTGGGCTAAACTTCTTCTTACTTGTATTCAGGGTGTAATTTCTTCTGGACAGTTGAGGGATCCAGGAGTATGAGGAGTTAAATGGTTTAATATATTTCTGAAAAAAGATAGATTTCTTCCTGAAACTGGTAAACCACTCCTTTCTAGCTATTTACACAAATTAGGGGCAGTATTTACGGTCATTTCAAATGGTGCGAAGAATTTATCAAAAGCTATGACGATTGCCAGCCAAGCCTTTCGACATTCGCCAGACAACCATGCCTCCTCAACGCAAAACTATACTATAGTCAATTTTCAAAAAAGAGGACAGCCTTATGATCAGATAATGATATTTGAGCTCTTCGACGAAAACTAATCACATACTGTATATGGATTAGAGAATCAGAATATCATTTATTAATTTTATTTTTTCGCTCGAAGCAAGATATAGCATATAGAATATATCGCAAAAATGATAACTGATAAAAATCATTCATCTGATAGTATATCTAACGAACAGGAAGTTATCAGACATACAAAGAACTTAGCCTGAATATTTAGATTAAATGAACAAAATGCAGAAGTATATAGTGCACTTTCTGGTGAAAATAGAGGCTAAAGAAATAGTTGGAAGATTATCATTCCCAACATAACACTTTAGAAAAGAGGGTAAAAAGATTGGAAAAAGTTATAGGATCCTTAAAAGTCGAATTAGAAGATCTGAATGAATGTATGGATAAAAAAACTGTAGTCGACTTAATACATGAAATAGTTTTCTTACTGATTGGTAAGAAAGATAAGGATTCCTCCTATTCGTCTGAATCAGTTCGTCTGAATCCAGTTCGTCTGATTCTGATATTGATGAAATAGTAAATATGATTAAGCATCAAAGGATTCGGGAGCATCTAGCCCGAAGGAAAGATCAGAAAAAAGATACAAATAATAAAAAAAGCTAATTAGCTATCAGATAAATGCCAGACCGCAGTGATAGAGGTTGGTCACTCTAGGAGTGGTTTATTTTTTATTTGAATATTATATGCCATAATAAAATGAAACTCATAAATTGCGCAGTTGAAAAAAATAATCCCACCCAAACAGTACTTGACATAAGCACTAATGTAAATTGTATTAGTGGAAAAAGTGTTGATAGTATGAAAATGGTATACGAAAAAAGATGATAGTAATTCTAAAGTAAACAGGTCTTATTTCACATTAGGAAAGGTTAATCTGCATATTATCCTATGATGATAAGAAGCATAAAAGCATACCCAGTAAATTCATAGTTGTTAGATCAGATTGGCCTGATCATTTTTCTTATTTAATCTTAGGAGGTTCTTGATTCTGAGAAAGTGATGCAACTTTAGATATGCATAATTCATTATTAACCATAGATGATAATTTTATGATCCTATTCAAAAAAGTAGACTATATTTCGACATTATCTGATAGTCAGATCTGAGCTATGACTGATTTTTTCAACCCAACTAATAGTCTGAAGCAATGATAATTAGCCCTAGAAGATTTTTGGCTGGGCCACAATTCTTAAGCAGATCTGTGAAATGATTAACCTTGTTTTTTTTTTCGATTAAAATATAATCTAACTATAAAAATAATGTATACTGCTAATTTGTTGGAAATTCTTCCGCCTGAGCTAATATCATTCATTCTAAGGAATCTTGGGATTCAGGATCTTAAAAACTGTCGAAGTATAAATGATATATGGAAAAGAGAGGTAAGTCCTGAATTAACTAAAAGAATGACTCTCATGCATTTTCAAGTTGGGAATTTGGTTCAAGATAAATATAAGGCAAAGGAATTTTTTCAAAGCTAAAAGAGTGCAACATGAGCATAAACCATTCCGAAGAACATCTTAAATAACTATTTCTCAAAGAATTATCATCTGAGAATCAGTTAAAAGTTCATATAAATGCTTTACAAGTACTTGGGTTATATGACATAGTGGAAAGGCTTAGTCAGAAAGAGTGATTGCATAATTTTTTCGCTGATTAAATATAAAATATAAAATACAATACTTAAAATAGCTTATATAGAATGTAAAGTTTGGCATTTTCAAGAAGATGATGATATTGATCTAAAAATTCGTCATGAAGTAATGAAAGTAGGATGTAGATATTATACAGTCAAGGTATTGATAGATACATCATCTAGAGTAAATTTTATTAGAAGAAGCTTAGTCGATAAGCTCGAAATGAAGTATATTAAATATAAAGAAAAAAACAGGTTGGAATGTCTGGATTTATCTTTCCAATATGAAGGAAAAGATAGACTAGTATCTACTAATGGTGATGATGTTTTTAATGATTTTGAGATTACTGAAAAGTCAAAAGCGGACCTTGTATTAGGATTACCATGGTTATGACTTCGTGAAGCAAAAATAGATATGAAAAACAAGGATTAACAATTTATGACAATTTTGTACCATTTTGCAAGGAGACAATCTCATTTGAGTCCAAAGAAACCAACAGCTCCAAATATGCGAGTCTGAAGTAGTGATCGCGTAATTATATTTTTTGTTAAAGATACAACATATATTATTTATGACGCATACAAGTGTTTTTATTATACCAGAATTATTAGAACAGATTTTACATTTCTTATTGATAGATAAATCCCTCTATTTCACTCTATATGTTTTCCGATTGTGGTATAGATGCAGTGCTTCTATTTTGTGGAAACGCATTGAGCTAGAGTAGAAACAACACTCTCAATTAAAAAAATTTATAAAAATAACACGGAGAAGATCAAAGCTGATTTTTAGCTCAAATCTAGTATATCTAGAAATTTCACACTACCATCCACTTTCAGATAAAAAATTTAATGACATTGCGCACTTATTCTCAAACATAGTTCATTTAGATTTAAATTTTAACACAGGATTTAGTGATAAAACACTAAATCAAATAGCAGAGACATACCCCAATCTGAAGTATCTCAATTTGCAAAAAAGTAGGTATATAAGCTATAATGATAGGATAGTGACTGATAAAGGTCTATGTGTAATTACACAGTCGTGTCATAAACTAAAATATCTAAATATTTCTAATCGCATAGATATTACTGAAAAATCAATTTGTAATATTATTCATTCTTGTCCAAGGCTCTAACAATTTGATCTTAGCTTTTGTAAAATTACCGATATAACTATCAAAGAGATTATTAGTTTGTGTCTTAATTTAAAGTATCTCAAATTGGAAGGGTGTGATAATGTTAGCAAAGAAGCTGTAGATCAGCTCATTTCACTTAATCCAAATATTCATATTGAGAATTGCATGTGTACTATAACACCAGCCTCTTTTGGTGCATATTCCAGGATGTATGAACTGTCAAGGAGACTGGGAATGTCAGTTGATGCATCAAGAGATATTATGTCTATACATGATTATGTTAACAATGAACTAATAAGGAGAATGGATATTATTAGAGCAAGCGTTAGTGTTCTGCAAATGATCTGATCTGGAGGGATTTTTTCTAATTCTCACGTACGTATTATAAAAAAAATATAGATTAGCTAACTTGTTCTAGACATGGATCCTGATCAGTACTAGCTGAATTTTTCTACACAATAAAAATAACGGTAGTCCTCTCTAGTAAAATAAAACGTTTTACTCTTTATTGATAAATTTCTGTATTATCACACTTGGAATGTCTGAACTTTTGAATATATATATGCTCTTACATCTTTCTCAGCTTCTTCTTTTATCATTTCTTCATTAGTATAACTGATAATACCAAGATAATGTTGAATCATGCATATTCTCTTCCAGATATAAAAGCAAATGGTATTTTTCTCTAAGTGAAAATTCCCCTAATGATCAAATGATAAGATCTTCTCTATATCGATGTAATGTATTATGGGTTAGATGGCCACCAATCTCAAGATGCTTCTCTATCGATATAATTATCTCCACTAAATCAAACAATAATTTACCTGTATAATTAACTATTTCTGCTTTCTTGCTTTGATTCAATGCTGTTTGGTTTGCATTGTCATTAATACAAAGTTTTCTTTTGGCTAGGTAATCCTGAATAGCTAATGCATCCATCTTCTTGTACAAAAGCACTTCATATAGTTGATTTTCAAGTATTTTGCTTTGAACAAATTCATTATTAGTATTTCTTGTCATAATTGTGTTTATCTCTGGTTAGCATATATTCAATTTTGTGTCTGGAATATTGATTATCAACCCAGAGAGGTGATCATCAACCAGATAATTTTTTGCCAAAACTAGGCAGGCTTGTGCATGTACTCATATGCGACAGAAACAAGTAATGATCAGCCTATTTTCTGATTAAAAATATTTAATTAATCTACTAGTAAAATGTTAGATGATGAGATAGATGAAGGCTACAATAAATTTATCAAAGAATATGGATCAAAAATATGAATGGGATAATAAAGGGAATCCTGATGAGTGTGGATATTGGAATGACCTTTTTTGCATAATCAAAACCTACTGGGGGATAAAGGCAGTTAGGCATTGGAGGAAGAAAGCGCTTAAGCAATTTGTATATACATTGCTCAGTATAAAAAATCTAACGTCATTATTTCATGTATTCCTACAATCTGATTTCGCAAATATTGAGTCTGATAAAATTGCCATATTGTCTGCATGAACTTCGAAGGGAAATATGGCCAGATGGTATTGAGAAATTCTGATATAGATTATTTACTCAAGATGGAGAATCAATAGTGGATTACTGTTTAAAGGTGAAGAAATGTAATGATACCGTTAAACTTTGTAAAAGTTATTTTAGAAGTGAATTCTATAGTGGATTAACGTGAGAAAATATGAGCAAAAAATAATTATTATTGTGAATTAGTAGAAATGCTTATTCAGGCGGAAAAAGAATCAGTAACTGATATTATAACTAGAATTAAAGATTATATCAGTCAGTCCGGCATTGCTAATAATCTGAATGTAGTGTAATACTTATTGAGAGGCATACATTAGGTAACTAACCTGAGCAAAGGTAGTCCAGAGCAGTAATCTTCAACTCAGAAAATTTTTGCTGAGCCACAATGCATGTACTCATGTGTGACAAAAAATAGGCTGATCATATAACAGGTTTGTGCGATATATTAATTTTTTTGCATATATTCGAAAAAGAAAACATATTAACCTTTATCTTTATTTTTTTCTGAATAAATATGAGAAAATGTGAAAGGAGGTCTACATGCAATATAGGACCTATCCTATAAGTAAATAGTGCTGACAAAAGTATATGTTATGAAAGGTTGAGGGACTCACAATTTTGAAATCACCAGGCGTAAAACCAACTATATGTCTTTCTGGTAGATCTACATGTAAAAAGATATAAAGATTCTGTTTACATGTGCTTTCAAGGGAATCTTGGTATCAGATAAAAATACTAATCACTTTTCTTATCTCTTTTTTTAGTGGAATATAAAGCATGTAGCGGTGTGTGAAAGTTTCTGTCTACTAACTTTCCACAAAATTTATAAGGTACGTATATGTCAGAAGTTATATATGTATGGGAATGAAAATTTCTTACTATAAGACATTGTATTTAGGAAAACAAGATGTCTTCCTAGGCCGAAATTATAAAACTGAAAGACTTATCAGCTTTTTGAGGAGTGATTCAAAATTAGAAGGCTTAAAACTTGATGATAACTTTTTTACGAAGTTTCGTGATGAAAATATCACTGGTGATTTATTTCTTAGGCTAACAGAATGAACTTTAAAGAAATATGGAATGACATTAAGACAGGCATTAGAACTTAAGAACTACATTAAGAAATTGTGTGAGTAATTAAATATTTCTTATAACTGTATTTTATTGATAAGGTCTTTATTATCCTAATAGTCTTACTTTATAAATCAAGATAATCGAAAAGAAGCATTAGGAGTTTACCTTATGAAAGGGTCTAATTCGAAATCAAGTGATTTCCCAATCAGTTAGAAATTTTTTATCTATATTTGTGTCATGTAAAGCTATATATTCGCAATTTTTTATGTATTAGTTGCTCTGGCAATGTATTTTTTATTTCTTAAATAAAGCATATATTATGTTCTTATTGTAAATCTTGAAAATTGTCACATAATCTTTTTATCTATTACTATACTAACTCAAACTTTTGAAGTATTTCATCTTATATAAAAAATATTATCAAACATGCAATCTGAGATTGATTCATTGAGAGAAATAAATTCAAAGCTCTTAACTGAGATTACAGGATTTAGAAAGGAGAATGCCAAAGTCAAGGCTGAGAATGTAAAGTTAAAGCATACTTTGGAAGAACATGAAGCAAGATTCATGAACCTAGAACAGAGAGATGAAGAAAAGGCTACCCTTATTACTAAATTAGATGATGATATCAAGGAAATCAAACAGGAATAAATGCTGTTAATATTTCAGTATAAAGCAATACATCTATACCAAAGTCTTCAATCGATTCAATACCTTTATCTTTAGTGCTTTCAGCAGATCAAATTAATATATCACTTGTTGCAGACCAGTATGATATTACCAAATCTGTGAAGTATTTTAACAGCAAATTATTGGAGGATGATAGAAAGACGAATGCTTTCTTAGATGATATGCATAAGAAAAGGTTAGTAATGAGATTAGGCAAAAAAATCGGGAAAAGAAACTTAGCCAATCACATGTGCTTTCTCAGGACTCATCCTTAACTACTTCTGAATCGCTTTATAGTGAAGAGAAACAGGTTAATTTATCAAAGTGGCAAAAATTCCCTATAATCAGAAAGTAGAACAAGATTTAATATGTGAATTACTTGAATTTATTAGATGTCATAATTCTACATCCTTACTGAATTCTATATCTAGTAAACATGTTTTATTTAACATGATCCCTCTGGGATCTGCTGATTGAACTCCAGGTTCTGTATCTTATTTAGCTCATTTATTTGATAAGGCTGAAAAAACTGGTCAGAAAGAAAAATTACAATGGTATTACTATAGCGAGGAATATGAAAAAAGGGTCGTAACCCTTAGATCCAAAAATAATATTAGCAATCAAATGTCAAGAACACAGATTTATGATGAAATGGAGCTGAATCAAAAAATTCATCAGATGTCAGGATAAGCATTCCACCTATATCAAAAACCAATCAGACTAACGAACAAGCCCAATCTAAGCTAACTTATGACCGATCCTATTTTCGCAACAAAATATTAGATCAATATCCTAATTTGTATAAAGAATTTAATAGCGAAAATTTCAATTATTATGGCATTACTGATGAGACATCATGCTCATTATGCAAGTTAGACCATGGTGATGAGGAAGGTATAGAAGGTAAATATACATCCAGATCTTATTTTATTAAATGTAAACAGCGTGAAATTGAGATAACTGCATAGTCTCATTATTTTATAATACTACATTTGTTCACATTTCATTATGTGATATTGTTTTTTACAGGTCAGCTACTACCTAATTAAATTTAAATTGATTTATATAAAAAGCAACATGACTAAGTCTGATAAAATATTAACTCCCAAATATCTGAATTAGCATGCCAAATTAAGTGGGTTACCAAGTATTTTGACAGATAAGATTTGTACCAAATTATACAAAAGATATAAAAAAGAAACTGGATGTGAACCATGGGCAATTATCAGAAGCTGTGACAAGTGTATCAGCAAAACCTCAAGCCTCTGTTTTTAAGCCTATCACTTACAAAGCCAAATCCTATCTAGAATTAATTATTGAATCTGTCTTAGAGCATTTCACATACCTGAAATTCCGAAATAATTTTAGGGGGATTGATAATTATAATTTTGCCATAGAACTTATCATGTCTTATTTGTGATGGAAAACATGGGAATTATGGATTACACAGTGAATGGTATAGAAATGGAACAGAATATTGTCTTACCTGCAACAGTTCAAACAATAAACTCAAGATCGTGATTGTGGCTTAGACCTGTCATGTAAAATCAATCACCTGAAAAATTGCATAGTATGAAATTAAGATATTTTTTTTTCAACACATATCTTGCAAATAGTAACATTTACAACATACTTCAGTATGAAAGAGTATTAGCAAAAAAATACTGGAGAAGAAACCTCTGGACAAGTCATTATGCAGTTAAGGTGAATTTACTTTCAGTTGTATTGGGTAAGCAACAAGCTAATAGACAATTTTTTTTCATTTAGGATTTTGAGAATAATATTAGCATCACAGAAGGGGAAGCGGTATAATGCTTCAATTTTTATCATTTTAAATAGCTAGTTTGAAGTAGCATCATTATGTAGCAGTTTTTGATCTGTATTATGTATTTTTTTCTTATATGATCAATAAAGCAAAGATGCAATTAATTTACAAAATTCAGATATACAATAGAGGGATTGTGGGAAGCGTGTATGTTAATATATTTTTTCGATCAAGTTTTATTGTAATGAAATCATTGATCTAGAACTTAATAAATGTGCAGTATTATTCGAAACATTTTAGTATAGACGTCACATGTATCACAGGAACAAGTAATAATTTATTCTCAAAACTTCTCGCATATTCTCAAATTATTACGTATATTATTGTAAAAGAATCCCTTGATGATCTTTACCTATGGATAGCATTAAATTCTTTTATTGTTAAATTAAGAAGAGTCCGTTGATCAGATTTTTGTGATGCAATCATATTAACATAATTTTCCCCAAAAAGCGTATTTCAAAATCGATCCTGCAAATTATATAAAAAGGTAATTTCTCAGTTAGTGAACCCCTTTATTTACCTCGCGCAAGTAAAAGCAAAAATCAAACAAAAATAAAACTTACCATTATTAACCATCGAAATCAACAATCAAACGAACTCTCAGTTTCCGCAAAATTATAATAATGTAGGTTAGTTTTATTGCTCGGCTAGCTTCTAGAAGAACATTATCACAATGTTAATCAATTTTTCCGGCTCTATATAGATGCCCAAAGTCAAAGCAGATATTGCCATTTCTGATCTTTTTAACATATTTGATACTCGCCGAGAAAATTGTGATCGCCAGCACGTGCCTCATCGGCGCAGTAAAATACTACAGAGAAAAAATCAAAAAATCGCATGACTGTAATTTCAGCTGGGGTCCCTGCCAAATCTTACCAGGCAGTAACTTGATGTAGTATAGCAAATAATTTAAGCATCTTCACGTGCTGAATTCTTGAATCTTCACGCAGTATCGTCCTGGCGATAATGCAATCAATTCCTTATATAGAAGGCAGAATGGAATATTGTGAAAATGAAGTATATCGGTGTGAATTGAAAATATTATATTTTTACCTCGGTTGCTAATCTCACAAATATACATGCTGTAGGTTCAAAATTACTTAATCTTGGAAAAGTCTTCTTGCAGGGAATATTATTTTATATTATCTGTGTGAGTGGGAGTGATATAAATAGAACAAAATTCTGTAGATATAAGTGTTGTAATTTATTTCGGAATTCAAAGATTATGGGGTAGTTAGTAATAGATGTAGAAATAAATTATCTGTAGAAATTATTCTGAGATCAAAGAAATAACTTGATGCTTGGACTCGCATTAAATGGCCTAGGATCCGCATGCCCTCCCTCTTTGATAGCATCATACTATTTCTATCTATACCTTGATATTCTAATAAAAATATGATTGAAAATTATTGTGATAATCAAATAAATAATTTGAATAAAAATCCCATCAAAACTGCCGGCTGTAGCCAGACGCAGTCATAATGGTTACCTTTATAAGTAAGAATAGTCACCGGCTGTAGCCAGACGTGAACGTATTCTGCTCATACTTCTATAACAACTATCGGCTGTAGCCAGGCACAATGTTATAGGATTGCAAAGTTTCAATTGCTACAGGCTTAAAACAAAATGATCAGCAGGAGTCAGGAGACAATTTTTGCCTAAACGCCAAAAATCAAGATACGTACAATTATTGGTTGATTTAATCGTGACTGACACGTAGATTGTAGACACGTACTAAGCTTTTCCACAAACTTTCATTTCCTTTAAATTCCTACTTAGTAGAAACTCTTTTTTGATGATGGACGACACACTCAAAGAACCACGCTTGAAGAGCTCGAAGTTTTTTAAATACAAATGTCCTGAAGAAATCTTAGACTTACATGAATTCTATGAAGAGCCAGCGTCCAGTTGGTGTCTTGAAACTTTTTTGAACAAGCTTATAGATAAAGAAACGGACTTGGACTTCGAACAATCAAAAGAGCTTTTTTTGGCCAATTTGACCCAAATTCAAAACAAAAGGGCCGTAGATAATCCTATTCGTATGTTTTGTTCTAATTATTTTGACTGGATAAAGGTAACTATCGGTTTTCCTTAGTGAAGCACGGTATTTAAAAGTTAATCTTGGCATCTATCAAAGACATGGAAAGGACAAGCCGTTTCGAACGCATGTTGCGAGTTTTTTAATGAAAGCACAAGATTAAGAACACATTCACGACGGAAGCGCAAACATAATGAATTCGCTGAGATGAGTTTTGTTTTATTTCTTTTGGAATACGATTTTCTCTTTTTTGAAAGTAATCAAAATGTTTATGCGGTTTATTAGGGATTCATCTTTGAAAATGCGAAATATGTGGCATTAAACAATACAATACCCCATAGAGGAACCAATCACTCACACACGAGAAAAAAAAAATTGACTATATTGCTCGGGTAACTTAGTACCCTAAACGTTTTTTTATTTGCAATACATTGAGCCTGGTCCTAAAGGGACCGCTAAAATAAATTACATGATGCGGGACTTGGTCCATGTTACATGACGATTTTTTCTATGCCCCAGTCTTAAAGGAGCCCGCTTCATCATGATAGTCTATCCTATTTATTGCGTCTGTTCTATCCACCACCCAATTTCATCCTGACCTTGGTCGCAACACTAATGAAACCCTTGAAAGGGAACTATGTATTAGTTACAAGCTCTGAAGACGCCTCCTTGCAAATGCTCAGCCTAAACCGAAAGTAAATACCTACCCTTAATTGTCTAATGTTCTCGTCTGGTGTTTCGCTAAGTAACTTTTGTTTTACTGACACTTTTTCAATACGCAGTGAGTATGCCCGTATTTACAGGTTGTAAAATTTTGTTTACCTCAAGAAAGGAATTTTTTTTTCATTTAAGCGAATATATATGCGATTCGCACGTCACACATCCTATTCTTCAGCAAGAGTTTTTCCGATATCGTACTGTGCATTTCAGGTGATCGATCTATCCTGCATTATCACATGAGGTGGCGTAGTATTCCGAATAGTTCTAGGACATTATGGAAAGGTTATAAAGGATTTTTCTGTTACTGTTTCCCGTTTGTCATTTTCCTTTAATCCTAACAAAAAGAGTGTCGCAACAGAAGGCTAAGACATGTCCATTCAAGTTACTCGGGAGACCAGACAAGCCTCCAAAATTAATCAGGTATTTAAGTAATGTTTAAAACAAATTAAGAAATGGCAATTATGGCTAACGAAGTATAATAGATCTTCGCAAAGATTGATGACTCATTAACGCAAATGCAAGGTCAAAACATTGTAAAAATCAATATCCCGGATCTTGAAAAAGTTGGTAAACACATTCGTGAGGCCATACATAGTAATTATAATGCTCAAATAATCAATAGTGACATATTTATTAAGGTAAGTTTTATTCCGAACTACATTTACATTTACTGTATTATTATTAAATCTAACCAATTTATTTAGTGTGATGGGCAAAACAAAGAAGAGATTCAAGCTGAACTTTTGATCTCAGCTAGGGCACATAATCCAGCTTGGGTCGTAACATTAAATACAATATGTGTGGCTGGAGGCAATAGTTATCAACCTGATATTGGCATCTGGTTTCAAAAGCCAACATATGCACAACGTAATAGTCCAATTGTAAATCGGTGTCCACTACCAAATGTATACATAGAGGTAAATAAATTTCTTGCAGAGAAGAATTGTAAATTGCTTTATTTATCAGTTTGAACCTTGCAGGTATTTTATAATCAAGATCCAGATCGAAGGAACGCGTTGGAGAGAATCACTAATGTTCAGCGAACACATCATGCGGTCGAATTTATTGGAATCGCTCTTCCTAATTCAACTTTTCCCTTTCGTCAGAATCCTTTTCCTTGGGCATTCACAGTTCCAGCGACTCAACAACTAAATCAAAGACCTAGTCAAGCTCCATATATAATTTATTGGAATGCTAACCAAACTCCGATTTATTATATAATGGATTGGAATGAGCACTTACCTCTTAGGTTTGGATGGATGCTCAAATTTAATCTTGTGCTTAGTGTGATTGCTCATCCTTAAATGAAGTTGGTATTATATACAACATGAATTAAATGATCAATTCTTTTATCATGTATATTTTGTTTACATAGATAGATAAACGGATGATAAAAAAAATAGCATATTAGTTACATTTGCAAATAATACAAAATAAAGTTCAAATATTTTGCTGAATTACAAATATTCCAATCTCTCATCTCAAATGCATTTGTCAAAGATCATTGGGAAGTATTCGCAAATTCATAGTTTAGTTTTCTCCGAACTCTATAAAATTTTTATAAATATCAAATCTATCTTCAAGTTTAAGAATTTCTTGATTTGTACTCCTGATTCTCTTCTCAGCCTCGATTATTACATTATACAAATCGGTAAAACTTTCTCTGAAGTTTTGGGTTACGATTCTGAGTTATCCTCATCAGAATCTGGTGAAGTACTCAACTCCTCGATAAGCTTTTTCAACATGGGTAATTCATGCAATGTGACTTTTGATCCCTTCTTAACTTTCATTTTTTTTCTGCTGGAGGTATTCTCTATACTTGACCATTTATAGGATTCATTCAGGGTTGTAGAAGTCACAACCTCATCTTGTGAATTATTTGCACCTTCCTCCACTATCATCATCAACGGTTTTGCATTAGAAAGGTAATAATGGATCACTAACATCGGCCATGCCACATGAATCAATATCACCACAAGCATTTAGAACAAGCGATCTAGGTGGGTCTTCTGTTAAAATGGGATTATCACATTTTCCATATGGCCCATAATCTGGAATAGTATTGTTGAATTTAATCGATAAAAAATCTGGCTCCTCACGAAGATTGTCCTCTGAAAGATACTTTAATATATTTAACGCAAGTATGTTTAAGGCTCTGTTGCGAGCTGGTTGCATATTATAAATATTACTACTTTGAGTAGAGGTGATTATGATACCCTCCATATTGATATTCTCAGCAGTGATCGGGTTTTCTTCATCAGGAGACTTCCTTTAACTGAGCTCTCTTGGTTTTCTATGGTAACGTTTTCCGAAAAAAAAAGCCATGTAATTTCTCGCTTATTTTTATAGTGTTAAATCTTTCAGGGGAATCTCACCGATTTTATTACATTTAAAATTAGGACTTGCTAAAAGTTCGCTTAACCATACTGTTAAAATATAAGGAAGATTTCTCGCCTTTTCTTTCTAAATAAATATTTTTTCACTTGTCGAAACTAAACAAAATTAATATATAACCCGAAATGCTCCCTAAGGTTTATCTCAAAATCTTGAAATAATGATCATAAATGAATTAGGATCATCAATGAAAAGATAAGTATTATATTGATTAGTATTTCTCAATTTTAATATGATACAAATAAAAAACTAATCAAATGTTTTTACCTCTTTTATATTTTGTAGTAGTTCAATAATCAAATTGAAAGTTCTTTTGGATTATGATCATTCTAATGATAAAATAGAATTGTCAATCCGGTTATGATATGAGAAAATTTGAGAAAAAAATAAGCTACATCCATGATTCTGGAAATACGTCTTGATTTGGAAATAGATTCTTTCGCTCCTACCTCATATGTTTCACTACCCTGTGATGATTGAAAGGAATTCATCTATCATCACATATCATAAAACTATCCCAAAAAGAATTTTTTTTTTACAATGCAAAGTAATAATTAATTGGATGAATTTTCATCCAGTCTCGAACTTACAATACAATAAGAATATAATACTTACCTTCCTTACCTTAGGCCTCGCTTTAACATTTTGAGAAGAAGATTATTCTGGAAAAATTTGTCTATTCCAGGATTATTTATCAGAATAAAAAAATATATGCAAATCTTACCTCGTACAGCCCTTATTCTTTAGCAAAAATTTTCCAGGTGGTGATTGATCTTACATGATGGAGCTACTCTACTGCATATATTATATTATTCATCATGAACCAATGATATTTTACAGCGCATGATGTATAAGTCATCTATGTGATTCATAAAAAAAAGAAATGAAGTAATAAACCCTATGTGCTATGCAAGAATACGACTCTACCTAAGCCGAAGGTGCTTTACATAAATAATTCTTCTAGGTGATTACCAAAAAGATAATATGACTCATCATTAGTGAAGTTTTTCTTTCGTATCTTCCATTATGATAGTAATAACCTCTATCATATTCACTGTTTCCATTATATCTATTATATCCATCATCATCTAAATCGTTTAGCATCTCTTCTTCAGAATTATTGTCATGACTACAGTCATTATCATTATTCATTTCTTTCACTACCCTAACTGAGTTCTTGTATTGTGTATCCCAATTTACTGTCTCATCATGAATGTTTTTATATAATTCTCCAAATCAGTTGATAATGATGAATTTTCTTCAGGCAA
Organism: Funneliformis geosporum; assembly: GCA_946474995.1. NCBI lineage: Eukaryota > Fungi > Glomeromycota > Glomeromycetes > Glomerales > Glomeraceae > Funneliformis > Funneliformis geosporum. Next base: position 17,260 of record CAMKVN010001596.1, read on the forward strand.
GATTTTTTCGTCAGTTTCAAGATTTCTGGTCACATGATTTTGAAAGAGAACTCCAGCTGAGTTGAAAAATCGTCTGGCTTTGCAGAATTATCTATGAACTCTTGAATTTGATCGTTAGCCAACTCTGAAATGAAATTGGGACTATATTGGAGCTTTGCTATTAAAAATGGGTTCTTAGGACCTTCTAACAAAAAATGAGATTTTTGATTCATATTATAGTATACTAAATGAATTTTATTTGGTTAAATTTTTAGAGTCTATTAGCTTATTAATAAAGCAAGCAATTAAGGCTGGCAAAAATGCTTAAAAT
>CAMKVN010001597.1:0-17563 GCA_946474995.1 Funneliformis geosporum
TCTTGTGATACAAGTTCCATTTCAGTTTTTGATTTTCTTGTTTTTTTAACTTTCTTTTTTGTTTTTATTGCTTTTTTGTTGTTGTTGCTTCTTTTGTTTTAGAGATCTCTTTATTTTTTTTATTACTGCGTAGCTCTCGTGATTCGTGCCTACTCATATTATTTTGTTTGTATTATTTTTTTTTTTGTGTGAAAAAATTACCAATTGTTGCAAGTTAAAATAAACTTATCGTATTCATTGGGCGTATATATGCTTTAAAATTACTTTATAGCATTTTTGTTTTACGAATACTTTTTATTTCAGTATAAAAAAATTCAGTTTTTTTTATTAAATCGGCAATTTATAATAAAAGCTTGTGCAAGCTGATCACAAACCATATCTGGATATATCCGGATATCCTTTAAATAATACAGATATTCGGGTATTTTCTGGATATCCGTTGGATTATTCGGATATCCAAAATTTTGTATCTATCCAATCCGAATATTCGAATATTCGTTTGATATCTGTTTTTAACGGATAAAGGATACGAACTCTGTTAAAATGAAAGATTGTGAATAATTTCTTATAAAAAATCCATAAATAACTTATATTTATAAATATTGTATACTTTTTAAATTTGATCTTTATAATTACAGTCTTTTTTTTATAAAAGTCATAGTGTTCCTCACAAAATTGATTTTATATTAAGCTAAACTTGACTTTATTCTTTTTGTATTTCGTTAATAATTTTATAATATAAACATAACTATAAATCTATAATACTAGGAAATGGGATCTGTTCAAAGTTCAAAGCATAGTATATAAATTATAATATTATATTTCACATAATTAATTATTTTGTAACACAAAAGACATAACACATGATAACATAAACAAAATGTTATTGGTCTATCAGACTTGCTAAATTTGGACGAACAGAATGACCTTGCATTTAAATAACTTAAAAGTAAAATATCTTCCACTATGCTTTGGATAATTATTTGTTTCTTCTGACATATTAATTTTTAATTTATTAAATATATTAAAAATATTATCTGAATGTAAAAAGCAAATGCAGAATGCAGATATGTGCCTAATTAATAAACTAAAATTTTTATTAGTTTTATATTGAATAGTAAAACCAAAATTCAGTACTTTACAATAGATATTTTGAGATAAATAAAAAATGAAATCCTTTATTTTAAACTTAGAATTCTTCATAAATTGCATTAATTGCAGCTTTTTCCAAATATAAAGATATATAATGTTTTTTTAAAGAAAATAGAATACTAGAGAAAAAAATGAAAGATTATATTTCTTAACATAATACTTTAGAAAGGATGTAAAAAGATTAAAAAAAATGTGGAATCCTTAAAAATTAAAGAAGATCTAAATGAATATATAAAGAGATACTATAGTAGATTTAATTAGTATTATATATTTGAATTAATTCTTATCCCTTAGATTGTAGAGTTTTGCAGGCAAATTTGCCTGCTTATTTACTATAAATTCTTTTTTGATTTACTTTTATAAATAATTAATATTTTAAAAAAAATTTTTTTTAAATTAATTATATAAATATATAATATATTATAATATGTTTTATCTTTTAATTATATAATAAAAAATGTAATATTACTTAGAAACTAAAAATTTGTAATTTTTAAAAAAAAATTATTTTAAAAAATTTCATGATTAATCTATGATAAACTTTGTAAAATTTACTTTTAACTATATTAATCATAATAGAATATTATAAAATTACTTATAAAGAAAAACTTTATGGTTATAATTTTTATAATTTATTAAGAAATTTTATAACTTTAATTAATGATAAAGTGATTTAATTAATACACAAACATATAAAATTTTAAAGAATTTTTAAAAAATTATTATAATAAATTTTTTGAAACTTAATTTTATAATTAAATTATTTTAAAAACCTTTTAAAAAACTTAATTTCTTTATAAAATATAAAATATTAATTTTAGTAATATTATTACTATATAAAAAATATAATTTAATATATTTTTTATCAATTTTATTAACAATGATTTTAACAATTTTTTTTAATTTTGCAGGCAAATTTGCCTGCTAGACAATCTAAGGGATAATTATGAAAAATGTAGTTATGACATAATTTTTATTAAATCAGGTTAAATTTTTTTTCATACATAGTAGACATACAATATAAAATAAAACTTTTCCTAGCATATTTATGCAAGAGGAATTGTTAAAAAAAATCAATTGTTAATATCTAAAAAAACTTGATTTACTAATAAAATCTTTTAATAAAATTACTATGCATTAATTTACCTAATTATATTCAGTTTGTCATTGTTCAACTCTTTGGAGGTCATATCTTTTTTGATCTTAAGCGCTGTTTTTTGTTCATTGATCCACTCTGCATGTGTCACTCGAATTTTAATAATATACTGGAAACTGTAAACACCTTTAGTAAACTTATCATAGAAATTTATGCTAAAATCACCAATGAACTTTTCGCATGTCTTTCTGAAGTCAATTCTACTTTTACTGTGAAGTTCAGCAAAATTAATAGTGAACTTAATGATAAACTTAACAAAGAAGTCAATGCAGGGTTTAGCAGAATTAAGCATGAAATCAGTGCAAAAATGGATACTAAAGTCGCCAATAAACTTTCCTTACGTGTATTGAAATATCCACTAGAGATTAGCAAAATTAAGAATGAAATTAAAGCACGTGATAATGCCTTTTCTTCAGAGATGAATGCATCACTCAATATCATCACACGAAACCTGGCAAGCTATATCAAACAGTCGAAAATATATTATGGACTTATTAAAAATCTGTCGAAACTAGAGGTTTAGACGTTTCGACAAATCCAAAATAGGTTTTGTCAGGCAACTATAGTGTGACCAATGATTCAGCTTCAACTTCAACTTCTTCTCGATCTTCTTCTGGAACTTCTTTCTGGTTCTGATAAGAAATAATTTTTGATAATTGTACTATGCATATTAGGGTAACATTTTTTGATTGCAGGCTCGAGCTAAAAATTCGCAAATAACATTTCTGTAATCCGGGAGCAGTTTTGGATATCTTTGATAGGGTTAAGGGTTCGAATAATTATTCTTTAGATCAGATGTGTGCTGTTGTATCGATTGATATTCTTAGACTTGGACTGGGAGTAATTGGGAAAGATACAATAAAGGGTTTTTATCATGGGTAAAATATAAAGAGCGGAAACTTAGAAAAGATAGGTGCTCGGATATTTTACAGACATATAAACCACTATTGAGTAGTAGGGAAGGAAAAGCCAATATATGGGTTAGGGCTCGGCAGGTTTATTCCTCCCTTGAAACATCTTGCTACTCCAATATCTTTTATTAGTTTCATTTTTTACTTAGCCGTCTCACGTATTATTTTACAAAAATAGAATAAAGAATTTGATTGGTTTTAAATTTGTGAATGCATTTAATTATTTTACGTGTATAAATTGCAATATAGAATATACTGCGCTTAAAATGCGAGTTGATCTGATTTTCGTGATGCGGTCTTATTAACATTCTTTAAACTATATAAAATGGTGATGCCTTAGTTAGTAAGCTTTTTATCTGCCCCGTACAAGTAAAATAAAAAATCAAACGAAGCTAATCGATATTTACAATCAAAACGTGTATATTCCACAAAAGTGGTAATAAGGTAGGATGGTTTAAAACATGTCATCACGGTGTTAATCGATTTTCCCGCCTCTATAGATATTCCAAAACAAAACGGACATATTACTCTTCTTGTTTATATATCGCCACTTTGATCTTCGCCGAGAAAATCTCTGATCACCATCACGCGATTCATGCGTATAATAGGCGCAGTATCATAAAAAATAATTCAGAAAAAATGATTGGGATCAAACATGACTACAAAACCGATATCTACACTCAAAGCATTTTTCAATGATTTGCGTTCGAAAACTGGTCGTGCGTTTAGTATGACAGAATGTTATCGGGATAATTCGGAGCAAAAGAATCTGCAGAAAATAATGGATAGAATAAAAAAAGATCTTAGAGGCAACAAATACAAATTCTGATTTTGAGATAACGCAAAAAAAAAAAAGGCCCAAGAGATTCTTGACGATTGGCAGGTACGTTTATTAGTGAGATAGAGATTTGAAAGAGTTAATAGATTAGTCCAACAGTGATGAACTGCTTGTTCGACACTTAGCGTAAGCTGGGTCTGCTAGTCTCAGTGATGAACTGCTCGTTTGACGCTTAGTGCAAGCTTGGCCTGCTAGTCTAAAGGATAGTTATTTATTCAGCACTTCTTTTGCTTTATATTTTTCATTGAAAACTTTTTTTTGCATTATTGTTAAATTTGCGTTTTTTAAAAGAATTGATCTGCACAAAGGAAAACAAGAAGCGTTCCAGTTCCATGAATATAGGGAATTTTAACGTAAAGAAGATAAAGCAGTTCGCTGGAAATAATTCGACTCAAATCATGGGTGACAATATGGGGCCTTTACAATAGAAAGGGGAAACTGCCGGGAAAAATCAATTTTACTTTTATATGCCAAATATGATTTTTAGGCTGAAATATGTTCCCTTTCTATTGCAAAGGTCCCATATAACTTTAGGAACAAAAAAGGTACCGATGGACTTTTTTTTATATAGTTGAGACGAATCATATTGTATTTTAATTTTTTAGGACGACCAGACCACTCTAAAACAGAATGAGATAAACGATTACTATCGCTTTCGTGACGACGTTTATTGCCGAGAATGCATAGTTTGAGATTAATGATCTTTCTGATTTTCTTTTTATTTCAGCAAAAGACACATGCAGGTAATGTTCCACCGCCACAACCAGACTTCACCGCTAGAAATGATGAGGATCATTAGTGGAAGAGGAAGAAGAAGACATTCCTCCATTGGATAATGTTGTAAAATGCGCACCAGCAAGACGTTAAGGATATTTTTAACAAAATTGTTTCGCAGCTTGCAAAATCTACAAAGGGCAGGGAAACATTAACAGCAATAGAAAGAGCAACATTGAGATATTCTGTGTCAAGATTAATTGACCTTTCAGCCCATATGCAGGATTGAAAAATTTGAATTCATGAAAGAAGATTACAAAACCATCCTTAAAGTTCCTGACCTGGAAGATGTTGGTAATATTTTTATTACTGAAGTGGAAAAGGCATTTATTATAGAATTATTTGTTTACAATGTATAATTTACACAATTTCGTTTTATGGCTCGAAATGACCCAAACAGGGCATATAAATTTTATATTGAGCAGACCAGAAAATTTTGAAAAAGAGCGAAAGTGTGATATTCGATTTTTAAGTTCCTCGAGTGTTTATCTTGAAGAATGGGAATTCGCTGTGCGTACGAATCCTACAAAAGCGATTGGAGACCGTTGTCGATCCACGAGTTAATCAGTCCATACTAAATTGCATGTTAAAATTGAACTTAACGGATGACCAAGCTAAATAGCAAAAGTGCTATTTTTACAAGTTGCCGAAACATATGGACAAATGTTGCTTGAAGACTTAGTAAACGGATTTTATTTGGTTTTCTTGGGCCATCGTTTGAACTGCCAACAAATTATCCCAAATTCACAAATTAAGGACGACCATAAAAATCTTTAAATATGTATTAAACAGTTTCTGACTTTAGTTATAGGTAATAGCAACTATAGAACAAATAAGGTATGCTAGAAAAGACAAACTAGAATGAAGGAACAATAAAACGCCAATAACTAAACTATATATAATAAATCTAATCGAATATTAAAACAACCAACCGATTAAAGGATAATCAAAATTAAGTGAAGCAAATAAATTATTGTATGATATTATTAATCTGAAGATTATTCAAAAAAATAAAGGATTGTAAAAGTAAAAACCAGAATTAAATAGGTAAGGAATCATCCAATAAAAGCGAATGAAAGTCAAATACCTAACATGGAAGAAAACGGCATGAGTTTAAGAGAAAAATATGGAAAAAGAATGACAAAATAAAACTTTAATTTTACAGTACATGTGATTAAGTTCTTGCTATGTTGTAATATTATAGCGTATAAAATTTTTAACCTCCATAATTCCTGATGCTTGCACGCCTCAAAATATCAAATTGTGACATTTAAGCACAGTTCATATTTACCAAATAATAATATCATTTATTTCTTATAATGAAACAATGAATACTATGTAAATGTTAAATAAAAATAACAATACAAAAAGTGTCTAGCATCTCATAAAAATATAAAAATTATGTATAAGTAAACCATGTAAATTTACCTAGGATCTTTGTCGTAATATCTCACAATTCCATTACGTTTTCGTCGTCTTCGGCCGAATATGCTTCATAATTTTTGTTAATTTCACATTCCAAACTCGCATCTAAATCCATTTCCATTTCAACAACAGGAGATGTTGGATCTTCAGGAATTGGCGAAAGTTTACCGTTCTCCATTATATCACTAATTCGTCGCTCATGAACCATCTCTTTAATCCGCGATTTGTTTCCCTAAAGTTCATAATTATATTAATATTTTAAAAAAAAATTAAATAAATAAAAGCGAATGAAAATAAATAAATAAATTAAATTATTACATGTATAAAAGAATCTTGGGGTAACCAAGGAGGTCGTTGATATAAAACTAATGCCCGTACTGGATTTTCCCTGCAGAATAAGTTTTTCGTTTCATTTAGCAAAATAGTACCAAATTCAATGTTATGTAGACACACATTACCAACACATTATTTAAAGATTATCCATTAAAAATGCGCACGTCCTCGGAACCAACAATTCTTTTGGTATCTTCTTCAATGATTTTCGAATCTCAATTGGAATCTCAAAAGAGGTGGTTTTTTCTTCTTCACTTTGTTCTGAATCCGTTTCTGCGTCGAGATCTGTAACCATGACCACATGCTTTCGTCTTGTAAAAGAAGTTGTGATTTTTTTTCCTTGCGATACTTGAGATTCGTGATCACTGTCTAATTCCATTGTACCATTTTCTTCTTGTTCAACACTATTATTATTAGACAGACCTTTTATTTTTAAAAAAAAAACGGGGGAAGAAATTTTCACTAAGTAGAATTGCTAGAATCAAAAAAAAGCATGATAAAAGGTCTAACCTCCGCTCTCAAGGCCGCCATGTAAAGACAAAGCAGTCAACTCGGAGGACAAGAACTCCGAGACATAACGTTTTTTGGCTCGTTCTGTAACCAACTGATCTATTTCTAATTCGACAGGATGTTCTCGTTTCTTCGAAGGTATAATATTATTCATGCTTTGATAAAAATCAAGATCTGCTGTGACAAAGATCCAAATTTGACGCGTTGATCATGAAATTTAATAAAGCCATACGATCGCCACATGTGAAATAAAGTAAATCTGGTACTTACACATCTTATCATTATTTGATGAATAATCACCATTGATTAAATTTGATCAAAAAAAATCCATATATTAAAAAATTTTGTAAATCTTTTTTCACATTCCTTTCTCGTGCCTTTTTGCTCTTTTTTTTTTTTTTCTTCTTTTTTCTTTTCTTTTCTTTTCTTTCTTTTCTTTTTTTTTTTACCAAATTAAGGAGCAAAAGTGAAGAAATTTTGGTCATCGCAAAGTGTAGCGTCCTCTCAAAGCTGTAAGTATAAAGGATCTTAATACCAAGTATAATTGATAGTGAAAATTAATCATGCTTCTTTTTTTTTCTTTTAGACTGTCTTTTAAGGAAATTCTAAGGATAACTTTCTTTTTCCACATATTACATTCAACATGAAACTCTTTGAAGCCACACATACCTTTTTTTATAAATGGTCTCAAGTTTCAGCAGCAAACTGGCGAAAATATCCAAATGATAATTGCCCACATGTTGTCGCCATTGATGTGTTGGACCGGCATGTTGATCCCGAAACTGGTGTACTTCGAACCGAGCGATTAATAACGTGCCATCAAAATATACCGGGAATGTTAAACAAGTTGTGTGGTGGCTGTACTGTAACTTATTCTAGAGAAGTAAGCGAAATTGACCCTCAAAATAAGGTGTTGAAGATGACCAGCTGCAATTTATCAATGAACCATTTGATTAATGTCACTGAAACTGTAACTTATACCGTAGACCCAACGAATTCATCTAGGTACTAAAAAATTGTTTTTCTGATAAAACAAGCTTTATTAAATGAATCTTTTGCATTTTTGTATAATCTTTCTAACTAATCACTTTTTCTTTCATTAGGACATTATTTAAACAGGAGGCAAGAATCAAATGTGGTGAATCAATCTCCAAATTCGCCGGATATATTGAAAATTTCTTCATTCAACGATTCAGGGACAATTCAGTACAAGGACGACAAGGGTTTGAAAATGTATTGGACCGACTGATGGGGTAAGGAAGAAATTGCTTGACCCCAAAAATTTAAAAGACAATTGGTTCATTAGAAATATATATATATATATATATTTATATGAGATTTTAAAAACAAAAATTCTTCAAAAAAAAAAAAAGAAAAAGAAAAGTAATTCTTTATATCATCCATCCCTCACGAGACAGTAATATCATTATGTATTACTACTTGGTTTTTTATTGTTTTTCATATACCTAGATTCAAAAAAATATCATTTTAATTTAGCAACACTAGCATGTACCCAAAAACTTGTTTTATTTTTGTAACGATGTATTTGCTTTGTATTGATAATATAGCATATGATATACTTATATTAATTCATTTTGTGATAGAATGCATTTTTGTCACTACTAAATGTCTCTTCAAATAATTTTTTTAAACTGTTAATTTAAAAATAAAAATTTTAAATTTCCAATATAAAATAATTTCAATCGGAATTTTCAAATTTGATGTGTTTAGCTTTTGGTTTAACACTTGCAACCTATACAACAATTTATCGGAATGATGAAATTAATTTAAATTATAAGTAATCGAGAGTGTTTACTTAAATTACTTACATAACCGGGAAAATCATAATCTATTCCCAAATCTTGTAACCTTTTTCGTTTCAATTTTTCATTTTTAACCAAGTTTTGAATTTGTTGTTCAGCTCGTTTTAATGATTTTTTTTTAGTGCGTTTTTTTAATTCTACTTTAAGATATGATTCTGGTTTATATACTTTATTCGCTCCTATCCACATACGTGGATTTATTTTTTCTTCAGGTACTACTTTACCTAATTGACATAATAGAAGTCGGTTCAATTTCATTAATATTGATGTGATTTTTTTCTTTTTCTTGAAAAGGAACTTACATTGAAGAAGTCGATTAGATAAAGAATAATTGTGCATCGTTTCAGCTACTATTTCCGCAACTTCATCAGATGCAAATTCAATAAATGCGTAATGTTTTGACTTCCCGGTCTAACAATTTTTTTTTAAAATATATAGATATATATATATATATTAAAAAAAATAAGCTAATGATTATAAGAAGAAAAGTAATTCAATAATGTCTGATTAACCTTTTTACTCCTGTATAATTTTAATCTGGTAATAGTACCAAATTGACTAAAATATGATTGCATCTGTTCTTCATAAAATCCGTGTGGAATTCTACCAAGATATATAACACCTCGTTTCATTTTTTCTCCCTACTCAAAAAGGTATACTTGTTAAATCCCATTAATATATTCATGGTTAAATAAACTTGTTAAAACCTTATCCTTGACAACAGCATCTAATCTCTTCTTTAACGTTTTCTCATTATCGATATTTAACGAAATGGTTGGTGTGTCTCCTTCGATCTCCTCATTTACTTTATAGTATTCTTCGTCTGAACTATCTTCTCCCTCGCTACTACTTTGTTCAGGAAATACTTCAGTTGATAGCTTAATAAAAGTTGATTCTTCTTTATTTTCCATATTTTTTTTTTTTTTTTTTTTTCAAAAAATAATAATTGAAGATTATCCAAGAATTTTTTGATTTTCACGAAAATCACGTTCAATAAACATAACTAATTGTTACAAAAACTATTGGACGATCAAAATTTTGTAATTAAGCCAAGTTTTTTTAACTGGAAAATCACAGCAAAAAAAAAAAGAGGGTGTCGGGCTGTGTACATAAATTATCTATTTATTTGGTTAAAAAAAAAAAAAATGATTTTGCATGAAAATAATATAAATAAATAAAATACCTTTTTTTTTAAAAAAAATATTGATTAAATCCGATAACAAAAAAAATTTTTTAATTCGTTCCCGCTAATTAGAAGCTTACATTTGGGTAACCAAACGTATTTATTTTTTTTCCTTTATAGATGAAACTATTTTGATTGTTTTTTCTGCCAAGAAAAATTATATAAATGATGAACGAAAATCGGATGAAGTAATCTTTCCAGATAAATTCTCCGAAGGGAGGATCTTTTTATAGTAATTCTAATCCGAGAATATCACGACTTATGATGAGGAGACATAAAACCAGTAGAAATTTCAAAATACAAAGGTTAAGCCAATTGAAGTTCCCTAGCGTCACTTTTTTAAAAATGGATGTTTTAACACGGATTAACGAGATTCCGTATTCATCATCTACCTTTTTAAATTTGGTAAAAAGCCCATGATTAATTACCGAATCTCTTTTTTTTCTCTACTACTAAATTAAATGATGGGCGCAGGAATGCAGAATTCAAAACACGCGTAGTACAAGAGGTTTGCTGCGGAGAGATGAGAAATACAGAAATCGAATGATTAAGGATGATCTTTTAACCTTTACATATATCGCGCTTATCTTGAAAAAATTTTTAAGTTCAAAACGCTGCATCATCTGTGTCAATGAGCATCAAACAACAATCTGTGTACCATTCAATTCTTTCATTGAATGAATTATCTTTGGACTTTTTTGGAGAAGGTAGAATTATGAAATTCCAAAGATGGATCTTTCGTACTTTTTCGCAAGGTGAAGATTATTTCATGGACATTCCACATGTGCCATAATAAATCGAATTTCCTTCTGATTGGTTAATGAGGCAACGATGATTTAACCTTATTAACTCGGAATTCTATTTTTAATTAGTACCTGGACTAAATTGGCCCTATAGATTTTTATCAAAGCTCCCGGATATGCCGCAGCAGAGCTCCAAAGGTAAGCGTCAGAAACGTTAAGATCACTTGAAACCTTTCTTTGGGTTTGTCCCCTCATTTATTAGGCTGCAATATCAAATTGTTTTTGCCTTTTTCTTCCATCTTGGTTTGTTTGTTTTGAAACTCCTTGGGGGTAGTTTCCCATATTTTCTTTGTTTGTATTGACGCGCAACCACGTGCATCGATTGAAGAAAAAGAGATAAAAAAAATCATTATTCATGCACACCTTTTGTTTAAGAAAAAAGAAAAGAAAAAAATGGTGAAAAAAAAACGTTGACATGATTAACATGCATAATTTCTCATTGCTTCCTGATTGTAAAACTCTAAAACTCACTCTCACCCTCCCTTGCTGCGGAATCGTTTTAATGAAAAACTTCTACATTCGGCAATAAGTTTTAAAATGCGTTTCGATTTCCTGTCATGTGTCATACGACCTTTTTTTTACCATGATTAAAATGAATCTAAGTTTAGAATGATGGATTTTTGGCTTACGTAACACAAGGATACATATTTATAGTTCTCCTTTTTAGTTTGGATGGTTAACGCCTTGTTTGTATAAAAAGGCGTCTCCAAAACCGCTTTAGGGAAAAAGGTCACCGTTCCCAGATTTAACTCAATGTTCAGAGATACCGGTTTCTAACTTGTTTCGTTCCCTCCAATAAATTATGCATGGATAAATGAGGCCTGGTGCATATTTGGTGTGATTAAATTGATTAAATTTTGTCGCGCGCAGCATGGTTGAAAAAGGTCACCGGATTTTGACCCCCCTCGAAAATCTTATTTATAAATATTTTTCTCCTGTATATTTTTATACTTTACTTGACAATCTATAGTTAGCTTATTTGTACAATATTCATAAATAGAGTGCCCCACTTGTCCACTTGTTCATCTCAAGTGTTACCCGCCCACAACATTTTTTCACCTATTGATATTTTTATCTATTTCTGAACTATTCTTACCAAAAAATCTCACCATAGCATTTTTTTTTCATCCTTTTAAAAAATCTATCAAGTTTATAATAGAAACAAATCCTTGTGGTGTTTTAAAAAAAGAACAACCAGGAATAAACTCACACAAACGCGTCCACCAACAAAAATATACCTCGACCTACTAATTTCATACCAAAAAAAAAAAAAAAAAAAAAAAAAAAAATTTGCTTCTACTACTAAAAAGTAAGTATTTTTATCGTCGGCTGGTTTAACCTCCATACCGTTCCTACTTTTCCTTCCTCTCATAAAACCAACTTGTACCCCTTTTTAAATCCTATATTTTTTAAAATTCCACCAAAATGTCAAACTTTATTCGAATTTTCCTCTCAAGCTCTCGTGTTTTTTTTTTCCTCTTACGATAAAATTTAATTGATACAAACCTGTTGTGTTTAACGATTTTCTCTTTTTCAAAACTATTTTTCAGTTTACCTTAACGAAACAGAAAAATGGGTCGCAAGAAAATTCAGATAAAGCCAATCAAAGACGAACGAAACAGACAGGTACGCCTCAATGGTTTTTTTTTCCTTTGCATCGATAAATGGTTATCATTTGAGCTGCTGTATAATTCGTTTGCTGAATTCGTTTTAATTCGTTGTAATGACCCATTTTCGTTATCAGGTGACCTTTTTGAAGCGCAAGTATGGCCTCATGAAGAAGGCTTACGAGCTCAGCGTATTGTGTGATTGTGAGATTGCTTTAATTATCTTTAACTCGAATAACAAACTTGTACAATATGCGAGTACTGATATTGACAAGATATTGTTAAAGTACACCGAGGTAGAAATAATTAAAAAAATTTTTTTAACCGCACCGTTAATTTTTAATGATCCCTTCTCACCCGAAATAATTCTTCTTTCCTTTCACTAATAGTATAGTGAACCTCATGAAAGTAAAGGCAACCATGACGTAAGAATCTTTTTTTTTGTTAACTTTCATGGATTCATGATGATGCAAGTGGTAATCATATTTTTCCTTGAACGTGATGTAGTTTGCCAACACAACAACAGATCATGATGACGATGACAACCCACCACCAGGATTTGATACCGGAAATGATGTTAAGGTTTGTTTCATGCATTTTATCAAAAAATCAACACGTCGTTACGTATATGCTCCAAATATTAAAGTGATATTTATATGTCTTCTTTACGACAGGCCTATGCACAGCCTCAGGTGCAAAATTATTCCATGAATAATTACACCCTTTACGCACCACCTTCGCAACAACAGTACATGGTATGCGACGCGAATTGTTTTGCGCATCTTCCATTTCGTGTCATTGTCGTCCGTTCTAAAGCCTTTTTTTCCCCTTAAAACAGCCCCAAGCATATTATACACCGGTGACTCAAGTCACGCAGGCTATGCATTCAGTATCTGCAATGTCTCTCCCAATGACTTCGGTTCCGATGCAGGTACCTCAATCTGCCCCTCCAATGAACAATATTCCTACGTCCATGCCAACTCCTCAACAACAGCAAATTCCGATATCTACAACCAATGTTACCATGTCACTTGGTTCTCCAGCTCAGATCGAGACTTCTGCTACTGCAGATCTAGTGTCATCACCTCTCATATCACCTTCTCCAAAAAAGCCAAAACTTCGCGTTCATATTCCGGACGCCAAAGATAAACCGTCTGGTCAAGCGGGTCAACAATCTCAACCTTCCCAACAACAAGACCAGTCTCCAGAACAGGACGAGACACCATCAGATTCACAACAGCCAACGGTAACGCAACCCGTAAGTGTCCATGTAATTCTTAATGATTTAATAACTTAGAAATGTTGTATATATGATTAATGTATTGTATTTTATCCTTTGTTGTTCTTAAATTAAAAGATGGCGTCGAATCGTCCGACCCCCGCAACTGCCGACACGGGTCCTGCCTCGGCATTACCGCCGTCACAATTTGCGCAGAATTTGCCGTCGCCTTCGACCTTCTTTTCCGAATTTTATAAAACGACCGAATTACCAAGTCCTCTTACATTTGGTAACACACCCACGAGTGCTCAGCCTGGTGCTTTTCATTGGCCGCCACGAAATAATTATCAACATCAGCCTTCACCATTAGCAAAGCATGAAAATAGTTCATCAAAATCACGTCCCGCACCTTCCGATCATAATGATGAGTGTGAAGAACCGGAAAAGAAGAAGACGAAAAATTAAGTGTTAAAGGAAAAAAATAAAATAATCAGAATTAATTATTTTGGATAATCTTTTCTTTTCACACAACTACCTTAATAGGTCTTTTATATTTACAAATAATTTTATGGACTATTTTCAATTTTTAAACTTCTAAAATATGGAGAAAACTTAATTTTTTTATTTCTAAAAAAAAATATTATGGGTGGATGTAATAGGGCTGTTTCGAATATTATGAATTTATTTTAGTGATGAACTATTGTTTCGTTTTTAGAGTTTTAATGATGGATTTAGAATTGGGTAAACGAGTTATTTTGGAGTTGGATTTTTTTTTTTTTTAATGGACTCTTTTTTTTAAGACATTTTCTTTCTTAAATCCACCTTAGTCACATTATATTACACTATTATCACATTTAACTTTCTGTTTTATATTTCAATTTCAATTTCAATTTATGTCGTTGTTAAAAGTCATTTTGTATCATATCTAACGAAAACGTTTGTCAAATTAACATCGAATTCAAATTTCCCTCTCATTTTTTTTTTCCTCTTTTGCGTCAGAGATAGGTCTGGTGTGTGAGCTATGGGAAAATCGGCTAATAGTTTTTTTACGATTACATAATACATACTTCGGTAACTATCCCCAATAACAACTTGGCTATTTTAAATTTCTCTGATGGACATTTTTTTCTTTTTACATTTTTTTCTTGGGTTATTTTTTTTTTTTTAAAAAAAAAATAATTTACTAAAAAATTGATAGGTGTAATTATTTTTTTTTGAAGCTTGCTTCAAAGTATTAATGTTTTATTTGTATGAAAATTCTCGATTTTTTTTTTTTTTTTTTTTTTAAAAAAAGATTTTAAAAATAAATGTTTCACGTGATTCACATGATTTTTCAAACTTTAAAATATATTCCATCTAGATTCTGTGCAAAATATGAAAAAAAAAATTTTTTTTATATATTTATTTATATTTGGTTATTATAAAATATAAAAAATTCAACACAATGGTCATAAATATTAATTTATGATTGATCGATTGATCTTATCAATCATTTTTATATTCTTTATCTTACTTTTACAAATGGAATCAACTTCGATAAAGATAAATATAGATTTCCAAATTCTAAACAAATCATAAATGTTGAATTTCTAAGATATTTATATATTTTTTTTAGAAGTTCTTTTTAACAAACATTATTATAACTAGACTAGTTATTTTAAAACTTAAAACAATAACTATCTATATAAAGAAAAAATCATTTCTACAAGATCAACATTAAGTCATTAAAAATAAGATTTTTCAAGAGCTTATTTATTAAGCATTTTTATCTGATCTTCTATCATTCTATTAGATAAATTTAACATATAATCATTATTTGAATCTAATTTAACACAATTTATACCAAGTCATGAAAGCAATTTTTTTGATTTTTATATAGACATTTATGTTGATTAAAAAAAATCAATCCTGATTATTAAAGAAGAATAATATTTAATTTATATTTATAATTATAATATAATTAATAAGATTTATAGAACATTATTATTTTTATAATAAATTGAGAATTTCTAAAAAAGAAATTATGGATGCAAATTTATAGTAAAAAGATATAATGAAGTTGCTTTACAAAAAGATATTTATGATCTTATTGATCAATAAAAATCAATGATTGAAGTAGTTTCATAAAAATTTATTTTGAATTGAAAATTCTTAAATTTATTTTATTTTTTATTTTTAATTATTCAAATAAATAACAAATAATTAGAAGTTTTTTTCTACTAAATATCAGATTAGTATTTTCAAACTAAAAACTTTAATTTTTTTATTTATTTTTAATTTTTAGACTTTTATTAAGTTAAGAAGTTTCTATATAAACTTAATTAAATTATAGATGTTATAAATAAAAGAAAGTAATAATAATAATCATATACAAAAATCTATAAAGAGTAAATTAATAGAGGAAAAATCTGAAAATTCTTAAATTATCATAAAAAAGATAAAATTAGTTAAATCAATTGAATCAAATATAAAATTACTATTATTCTAAACTACTAAAAATTAATTTGGTTAAAATAAAACTAGTTTCATTGGTTTAGTTATTAATTTTATTAATTAAACTTAGTTTTAACATTTTATTAAACAAATTTCAATAAGTTTAAACTATATAATCTTAGTTTTAAATAATAACACTAATCAGATATATTAAAAAAGGCATCAAAACTAAATAATTAAAATATATAATGATTTAATTGTATAAAATAATAAATATTTAGTAATAATATGATTTTATTATCTTACTTTTTTTTTTTTTAAATTTTTTAATTTTTTATTTCTTTATTAATTAATATTTTTTTTATTATTAGAAAAAAAAATTTTTTAACTTATTTTCAAAAATTTTTTAGCTTAATTTCATAATAATAAAAAAAATAACAAATCTTCTTTTAAAAAAAACCATTAATGATTTAATTAAATTTTTGAGCTGAATAACAAAAAAAAATCTTAAATCAATTTCAAAATCACTAAGAATTGTTACTAAGAATTAGATAATAAGTTTATAGTATAATATTTCATCAATTTAAAAATATAATTGTGATAAAATTAATAATTAAAAAAAAGTATATTATTTATATATAAAGTCAAATGAAAATCCAAAAGTTTAAATATTTGATTTTAGAAGTTAAAATAAAAATAAAAATCAAATTAGTTGAAATAATATTAATTTTAAATATAAAAAAATTTAAAAAAAACAATTTTAATCAATATTATTTTGTGAATCTACTGAAAAATAGACTTCAATACATATAGAAAGATTATAGATATTTAAAGAATAATAAGGATAATGATTTAACTTAATAATTTTAAGAACTTATTTATGTTAATAAAACTATTAAATTAATAGTATATTAATTTATAAGTACAGGGAATGTTGAGAATATATAAATATAAATTGGAAATATATAAAATACTTTTAATATGATAAAGAGTAATAATAATAGATTGGATTTTAGATTAGGAGTTTAACAGATTAATGTTATAGGGATAATGTTTGGTTTATCAATAAAACATAAGTAGATTAATATGATTCAACAAACTAAATAAACACTTGTTCATAAATTTATCAGAATATAAATTTTACAATTAATTTTAATTAATTAACTATTAACTAACTGTAAACTTAACTAACTTTCTGATTAACTTCTTATTTACTACACAATTTCCTATTTTATTTATAGTAAATAAAATATTGACTACTTCTATTACTAATTAAAAATAAAGTAAAACTATAAAACTAAAGAAACATTATTCCTTAAATTGTCTAGCAGGCAAATTTGCCTGCGAAATTAAAAATAATTGTTAATTTCTTTATAAAATATTAAATATTAATTTT